>JAUBWS010125072.1:0-15353 GCA_032270445.1 Darlingtonia californica
CACCAACTGATCGCGGCAAAATCTCTAAAACTTTGAAAATATTTTGACACGGATCATTATTATTATCATATTAATATGAATCTCGCTTTGTACTTGCTTCATACATATTTCCAACCATCAAAGATATTTCCGGCCGTGTATTGAAAAAAATACGCGGTGTCGTCTCGATTACCAATCACCGCTTAACAACAAGGCTTCTAGTATATTTTTTCAAGAAGGCAAGACCCTCATTGATAATAGTTCTGATATAGAGTTGAAAAGGCTTTCCTGGGTAAAAAATTAAATCCTAATATTGGCGCTCTTCAACTTTTAACTTCAATCAGCCAAGTTAGATTTAACTTTCAAGCACTTGTGATTTCGCCTAGTTACTCGTGCATTACAGTTGCGAAAGAGGTAATGACATATGACCTTTATGTCACTAACTTTTACAATGATTTGTTTTAAAACACGTCTAAATAACGTATGAATATAACTTTTTCGAGACACCTCACATTATTGAGCAATTTCGAAAAAATGAAGAAATATTTATAACTTTGTCAGTAGTTTTATATATAATTTAAAAAGCTCATTTCTAAAAGTTTGCCGAAAATTACAAATTAATCAGTCTCCCTCTGCTGATATATCACTTGAATCATCTATTGATGGCATTGAATCTCGATTGAATTCGTAAATTATGCATGATACCTCACTTCTCCTCCTATATATACTCTTCTTCGACGCTTTATTTTTAACTAATATGTCGCTTCACCTCAATACTGAATGGATTCTAATATTAGCTGAGATTTGAGTGATGTCCCTCTGCTATTTCGACATGAAAGTTTCCTTAGCCCCATCTTCTCGTAGTAAGCATACTGTATTTTCATACTAATCCATACTTGTCAGCAAACAGCATATGAATGTAGTGCGTTAACACCATTTGTAATCCAGTTCGTTCGAAATTATCTATTTCGCTAACCGCGTTACGTCGTGGTCTTTTCCTGTATTCCTGTAAAATATCATCATCTTCAGCTACACTGAACACTGTAGCCGCATCCACTGTATCGTACTCTAGAGGCACAACAACTGATGACCGTCGGTCGTCCTCCGAATGTACGGAACGTAAAAGAAAGTCCCAACCGGCGTGCCATTGTTGGTTTTTGCAACGTTGCTTAGCGTCTATTTTATCTCTGTATTTTTTTCGACGGAACAGGCGGCTCCATAACTTTCTAAATGTCCCTTTCTTTTTCTTCTTCCGACTGTCTTTTAAGTAACTTGAGTCGTTAACCTCATCTACGTCCTCTTCGACGATTGTATCTAACGATGGCGCTCCACGTTTCTTACGTTTCGGTAAAACGCTGTTACGAAGTTTGCGTCGTTTATGGTGCTTACTTTTCTTCTGCTCTCTTGTACTATTATTGTTATTGTTGTTTAGTTCTTTCTGTGATTCGGGTTTAATGACGAGCTCCAAGTCCCGTTTTCTATTCTGTCTCATCATAACTTTCTAGATGCTTGTTAGATTTCTACATTGTTATCCCTTGACTAATTCATCGTTGCCTCTCCTTTTGGAAGACGTCCGATGTCGTTTTGAAATTGTTGTCATTTGATGAATGGATAAAAATTATCTCGTCTTTTTTTTTCCTTTTTTTCGTTAATTCTTAAAATTTCTATCTATATGTATGTGTGGTTTTCTTTCATACAAATATACATTATCGTATTTGAAGAGTTGAATGTATTCTTTTCATCAAATTTTGACGATTAGGGGCTTCATTGAAGATGTCTTTACTTATTCATGTAGATATTGTTCCCTCAGTATCATGTCATATTTCATTTTCAAAAAAAAAAATGAACCCAGTAATTACGTTTTCTTCTTCTTTATTTCATTAGATTCATTTAAGATACCAATTAGCCCCCTATCTATAAACAGGCTTTTTTACGACCACGCCTTTCCGCCTCTGTTTAACGAAAACTCTTAAACTCTCAAGTAGTATCCTGTCCTATAATTACAGTAACTTACACGTAAGCTCATTTACGCCGTGTACTTAAGTTGCTTTAATTATCTTGCCTCGATTTAAGAATTCACCAGGAACCTGATGATGTCATCCACCCCCTTTTTTCCTTCCTTCAATTTGTTTTTCTTCAAAACAAAACGAAGAAGAAAAAACGAACGGAAAAGGATTGAATTTGTTTTGAATGGGTATTGCTTTTGATTGGTCAATCACCCGCTGAAGTTTTGATATGATTGTCTTTTGTGTTTGCGGTGACCGTTGAAAAATATTCTCATAAAAATGACGTTTAATCATCGTTCCCAAAAAGAGTCATCCAGTGGTTGAGATCCAGCTGGGAAAGAAAATTGTTTACAGAACCACCAACTGTGAAGAATCCCCATGGGATTAGCATCTACCCCGATCGGAAAAGTCATTAAAAAAACGACTGTGTAGGAGTTCACTTCTAATGAATGGCACGCAAATTCCGTGCTGATTCAATTTAAAAACACTCATCTACAGTTTGGTTTATTTGCCAACTAGAATTTCAAGTCCTAAGCTTTCATTCAAAGCGCCATGCTATGGCTACTGTGAAAACCAATAAACTAAAGCTGAAAGCACGGTACTGCTGTTGCCTTTGCCAATATTAATACATAAATTAACAGGTCATGTCGTAATTTATTTACTATTTTCAGCATTCCTTTTAACTCAGGTTTCGGATTTTATGCCAATGTACTTATTCATGACTGAGGTACAAGAAAAATTTTCAACTTGGGAGACGTATATCAAGGAAAAGCCCTTTATTTCACTATCCCTTTTTGTTTTTTTCCTCCAAGAATGTGTAGCTGTATTAATTTCTTTCTTCAAAGGATGAAATCGATTGTTAAAAAAAGTTTTAAAAGGATCAAAAACGTAAACTCTTAAATTAACCACTGCTTATAGAATCCCTTATAAATCATTCTTTAATCCAGCGAAAGCTCTCACCTTTAACTTGAACTTTTGAAATTGGTTGGGGTTAGACGTGTCGTCGTAGATTAAAAGCCGCAGCTCTTAACCCTATTTGGATGACAATACATTTGATAACTTTTGAAAAAAAATCAGCTACATGCTTGAAATTTTGGGAGTTTTACTGGAATTTACATTGACATCAAAAAAACGTCAAACCGGTTTATCACCATCACTACTTCCTTGGGTATGACGACATTGTTGAAAACGTTGTCATCAAAAAATGACAATTTTTTCTGATTAAGCAAATAATCGACATTTATATCGTTCAAACTTATTTTTAGAGTAGAATAAGGATAGTTGAGTAGTTTTTACTAATTTTCATTGATTCGGTCAATAATTAATGAGATTACAAATTTTGGCGCCAAAATTAGCATTTCTCGAAAAATTGATGACGTCATCAAAAAAATGACGTCATCAAGAAAATTCGACCAAGTTTCTTTCTGCGAAGCTCGTTTACGCAAGTGAGCCATCCTGCACTGTTGCTTTGTTTTTATTTGGAACACCAGTTGAGGCAACTGGTCTGTCAACGTGTCTGCATGGCACGAGCATTTCCCGACATAGGTTTTGAGGAATCAAAAAAGGAGTATAGCATTGTTTTAGTTAATTTCTTTACATATTTTATCGTTTGATTGTGTTTTTGGTAGTCTTGTGGAATTTAGTGGAATTTTTTTTGACGGTCTTTAAAAATCTTAGGATTGGGTGGGACTTTTTGTTGGCACTATAAACATAGTGCCCACTGTCCTGAAAATCCTGGAATGTCCTGGAATCTCAATTTTTTCCTGGAATGTCCTTGATTTCGAGCTATTTAGTCATTTGTGTCCTGGAATGTCCTGGACGATTTTTATATGAATCAATTACTTTAAAGGAAAGATTCTAATTTGCAATGTTTGTTCATAAAAGTTAAATCTCTCAAGGAAACTAAAGCCAATAATGAATCAACTCAGCATAAATAATAAATATGCATCAAAGAAAATTTACGAAATGGCGTTTTTTCGGCGAAAGATTTCGTAATCGGCTGCATAGAAAAATTTCGCGGACAAGGGAACTTTTACATTTCGTGGACAGGGGAAATTTTACATTTCGCAGGAATAAAATTTCGCGGAAGACCCAAAAAACCGCGAAATTTAGTGCCTTTAAAGTAATTGGGTTTTAAGACGGCCAAATATCGGACATTTATTTAGTACTTGAATGTCCTTGAAAAACTCGTTTCCTGAAATTTGTCCTGGAATTTCTTGGTGTTTGTCCTGGAAAAAAAGCTCAAAATGTCCTGGGAAATCCTATAATGCTCTGGAATTTCAAACGAAAATTGAGTGGGCACAATTTATAGTTCGTAGATACTTCATGTATTGAATTTACGGTCAAGTAAAACAGTTTATAAGCTTATAACTTATCCCGGTTCTCGAGTTTGGTAGTCAAAATTGCCAATCATTAGTGACTCAAATAAGGGCGGGCCTTGAATTAACCGACTATCCTGGGTAAATATGAACCCTTAATAAAAATAGTATAATGAAGACAAAGTGTTGTTGTGTTTTTTAGGGAAAGGTGATATCAAAAAGATGAAAGTTAGGTCAGTATAGTTTGATTTAAATGAAATTATCCACTACAGGTAATCGAAGAATTGTTGTCATCATCTTTTTTCGAAAAGCGATAAAAGCCCACCCATGTTGATAATATTTAAGTTAAAGACCCTTTTGAACTCCATCCTCAAATTACATTTTGGATGAATAGTGTCATCCAGGGGGGTTGCCCCTTCCGCTTGCGAATTTTTCATACCTGGCAATAAATTTTTCGACTCAAAACAATAAAAAATAATTAGTACAAAAATCGCTGACCAATGAAGGCTAAAGAAATTTATTGCCCAAGTGAAAAATCTGCTCAAGGATCGATAATAAAACAACAATATTCACAGGATTTTATTTTATTTCATATTTTAGCCCTGACGCTTTCTTGCAAATGGCATTCCAGCTGGCTTACTACAAAGTAAGTGTTTTTTACTAGGAAATTAATGATTACGTGTACTCTAATCAGTGGCGGTTTTATGGGAAGGCTAAAGAGACAATTGTCCTGCGTCTCGATCTCTTCTCTAGAAAGGGTCCCGCAAGTTTACCCCAGAAACATCCCCCCCCCCCCTCCCCAAGACCTCACTAGGAAGGGCTTACTTCGACCTCGTTTTTCATAATAGGGGCCGCTTATCTTACAAAATGTTACATATCTATCATTATATCTTACAATATTGTTAACAATACGATTGAAATTTAGAGTAGAGGAAAAGTATGCATGACTTACGAATCTGCGATGACCAGACTATTCAAGTAAGTGAATTAAAGACTTCGTTTTTTATTGTTCTTAAATATGAGTTGACATTCCAGTTCTTTAACTTTTACATTAACCCATTTAAAATCTCGAAATTTTAGCAATCTTATTGATATTTATTGACTGGGGACCGTTCTCATAGTGCATGGGGCGTGGAACTTCTCAGATTTGTTGGCAGGGTTCAAGGACAATAAAGATTTCTTTTACAGATAGAGTTTAGGCCTACAGTCTACCGATCGGAGGAAAAGTCGAGGAATTCAGGTGCTTCAAAACAATCAGGAAAAATCAGGGAATTCAGGTGCTTTCAAAACAATCAGGAAAAATTAGAGAAATCACCTCTCCTTGAATTCCTGGAAAATTAGCGAATCAATGAAAAAGCTTTTGTAACAGAAATTCCTTTGTAGCCATTTTACGCGTAAAGACCATGGTGATCCTTGCTACACCACTACACTCAAGTTGTAGCTCCCCGGTTTTGAGTTTGTGGTTACGTTTCCAAATTTCATGATATTAACTTTTCAGAACCTTAAATTTTAATGCTTTAAGGCTATTTTTAATCTGAGTCGGCTCAAAAGCCGGGAAAAATCGTAGAAATTGAACCATGCCAACAAATCTGAGAAGTCCCACGCCCATGCACTATGAGAAGACCCATCATAAGATTCCTGCTGACATATTTTTCGATTTGTCAAAATGTAAGAGGTACCGCCAAATTGTGTCATAATCGAAAAAGGTACAACCATTAATCGTTCCTCATTGTGCACTCTATTTTTGTTTTTATACAGGGAAGGACGTACGGAAACCGTTCGATCATGTTCCATTCCATCTACAGAATTTGTGAAAGTAGCTGCTGATCCAAATGTATCGGTATGAACTTTTTCATAGTTTCCTTATAAATAAAACTCTCTATGCGAACATGCAGAGCTTTTTCGAATTCTTCTGCTTTTTTTGCTTTCTACAATACACTCTCGTTAAGTGAGACTCTCGCGGGAAATTCCCCGGCGGGGGGGGGGGGGGACTCATTATTTATTATTAAATAATAATAACTCATGTATGTGCAGCTCCTGACAAATGCACTGTAAGGGTATGTTTTTCAGCTGTCGAACACCTGTACTGTTAGGGTGTGATTTCCGATCATACATACCGTCGTTTTCAAAACAATTCCCACTCTATTAAAAAAATACTTTGTGGGAGTAGCAAAGGGCTGGACTACTTTTCATATAAAAACAATTATTTTCTTAAGAATTTGAGCCTCGTGATGTCTCTGTTATTGGTTCTTATATCTTTGCAGCTCGATTCTCATGTTTCTTATGTATTTCTTATATATAAAAAGGGTGTAACGAATAGCCTGTTGGATGATTGAAATTTAAGAAAGGTGTACGGAACACGTGAGAATTCTTGAAGATATTGGAGTTCCAGGTCTTTCATGAACAGAGTTCTTTAAAAAAGTAAATACAATAGTATCTTGATAAGTGGGACCCTGGATAAGTGGGACTTCATACAAATCGCTATAGTAACATTCGCTAAGTGAGGCTGCTAGTTTCGGTCCCTTCAGAGCATAACTCATAAAAACACATCGGATTACTGGGACATTCACCAAGTGGGACAATTTCTATTCATTCCCTATATATTTTTGCTTGGTCCCTTCGGTGTCCCGCTGATCAATAATATACTGTATTCAAAAAGGTTGCGCCAATAAAGGAACTGGGGTTCAAGTTAATTTTTCGATGACGGAATACATGAAAATGTATCGATAATTCGAAACCTACATGAGTTTATGACAATCTTTTGAATCAGATCACAGTATAATCTTGACAAGAGTGACACTGAAGGGACCAAACAAAAATACGCAAGGAAGAAATAGCAAAAACTGAAGTTTTCCAAGAGATACTCCTAAGGGACCTCAAATAATTGCCCCACTTTAAGATTTGGTGTTTTAGCTGTTTTTATGCAGTCCAACTTATCCATGGTCCTACTTAATATTGAAAGTTTACTAAAAAGGGCATTATTCTTCAAAGTTTAGCTGTTGTTCTTCCAGGAACTGAACGAAATAGTAAACTATAGATGAAGCAATCGTTTCAATGAAAATTCCCTTTTCTTCTTCTCTATTTGCTTTGATTTAATTCCCAATCTGTCCAAGTATATTGAGGAAAATACTGAAGAAGTTGAAATTTGTGCAACGAAAATAAATCAGGATCTCACAATACTAAGTTTCTTTAGACGAGTTTTCTATAAAAGTTAGTTTGGGGAACACAGAGATCTTCGGTAACAATTCATCATAATCTTCGACACTAGGGAGGAGTGTTATTTGTATTTCCTACGCAACAGATGATTATAGGTTTCACGCACGGAATCTCAACTGTATAAATTTACAAGATGGAAAAACAACTAGACCTATTTCTTATGAACTGAACAATGAAAATTTGGTATATTAGTCACTTCATAGTATTTCACTAGTTTGTTTTCTTTAAATGACAGATTGACGTCAAGCGTGATATGATGAAGAAAGCATGTGACCATCACATTGATACGTGCCGTAAAGCAATGACAGGTCAGGGCGTCGATCGCCACTTGTTCGCTTTATATGTTGTTTCACAATACCTCAAGCTAGAAGTCCCATTCTTGAAAACGGTAAGTAACGTGTGCACAAAAAGCAAAGTCATATAAAGCACATTTACCATAGTCTCCAATTTAAGAAGTTTCAAAACCATGAGATATTTGAAAAATACTTCACTACAACTGAAGCCCCACCATGGTTAAAGCTGCCATTTCCCAACATACCCCATCCTCGTGTTCATATAAATCACCTAAAACCTTACGTTTAGTCGTGTACTTTTAATCAAAAATTGACACTGAAAGACTGAAATCTTAGAAGTTTGATTAACGGATTTTAAAATGTTTAATTCTTTCCCTGCGATAGAAACGCTATCATTCTATCAAGCCTTTCGATCCTCTTCCTAAACAAATTCAAAAGACGTGGATAATATGAAGTTAAAAACGTATATTTTTTTTGTTATCATGAATCTCCAATACTTTTTTTCTTTCGTTTCACTTTCTCATAATAAAATCGCTGCAGAAATCCTTTGTAGAAATTACTGAGACTTGAGACAACAAAGGCTATGAAATTTTTGATGATATAAACCCAGTATTCGGTAACTTGCGATTTCTGCCGATTTTATGTAAATCAGGGTCTTGTCCGGTACATCCGTGATCCTTGCAACTATGTAGACTGCTGATCAGGTTTGGAACTACACTTGGTCCTCCTTGGTTGCCTTATTTGTTACTTCCGCCATTCCTTGCGTGCGTACGTGCGTGCAATATAAGTGGCATAACTTGTTTATTTTACACATACCGAATACGCGACATAAGTTGTTTGTTTAAGTTGTCTTGAGTGATGACGGAGACTTGTCATTTTGTAAACAAATAACTCTCAATACAGTAAACAAATGTAGCAACTTTTCCCAGAAAATTAAACATCCCAGTAAACGATTTCTTAACTCTTGCCTTTCGATTCAATAAATTCTGAGAAAGTTGAAAAGCTGATTCCAACACGTGCTTTGCGTTTTTACTTTTATAGCGGTCAGTTCAGTTTTCTGGTTTCGACATTACCGTAAATGACGGAATAACCACTCTCTTCCGATTAACCGCTCCGGGATAAGATTAATTTTTTTCAATAAGCGCCCCTGCCTGAATAACAAAGGAAGACTTATCCCAACTGAAATATACGTCTCTTCTGCGGACAAAGAGCGTTTTCCCAACGTCTGGACGTTATTAGCCTGTCTACCAGGTATCTTCTTTCAGAAAAGGTCTTGTACAGACTAGACGTCATACGAAAGTTGAAACGACGTCTACACAGAATGTAGACTAAATAACATGAAATAAATGTGTGATATTCCTAACCGTTATAAGCCTTATAACAATAAACAATATCCATGGATGTATTGTGCAGGTGTCAGTGTATTAGCCAATTCAGATCGCCTTATTTCCGGCACTATTCCAGTAATATGGCAACTTGTTTCCGTATTTTTGATTATTTGATTTTATTTATGTAGGTGTTAGGCGAACCTTGGATGCTATCTACAAGTCAGGTAAACAAATAATGGAGTTTGCATTTATTTCATTTAAAATTTAGTTTCCCAATCCCCTTTATTTTCAATGTTATAGTACTGTGCTAACCCAAGTCGGTTTTAGACCAAAGTTCGTTATATTGAAAAAATCTTCATAGTTTTTACGGTCCTGAACCCTAATATAGGCAAGTAAAATCTACCCTTTACCAGAGATTTCTCACGAAAGATAACGTACCTGACATGGGAAAATGGTCTGGTAGAGATCATTAACGACGGCCTTGAAAATAGTACTCCTAACTGCAAAAGAAGGGCTTAAATCACAACCGGCTGCAAATTTTGTTTACGCTTCTATAATGTCTTTTCTTTTGCGAATTATCACAGCGTGAAATTCTACCGAATACAGTCCCGTATATTACCGTATATGGATTAATTTCTTCCATATATGGAAGACGGTAATACTGTTTGTTTTAGAGTTTACCATGGGAAAATTTTAGTGAGGAGAAATTGTCATCAGCATCATGTGTTTGTATCTTTAGACCGCAGTGAACCAAACAATGAGGTTGAAGCTTGAAAAATATCCGGACCGTATTTGCGCCGGTGGTGGCTTTGGGCCCGTAAGTTGTCTCGTGATGTTTATTCTCCATTCAGCAAAATTGTGGGAAAACGCCCGTGGAGGATTTTATTTCTTTTGTAGCAACACGCAAATTGTGTCACCTCAAAAGAAATACACTCCTCCATAGAAGTTTTTTGGCGTTTTAGCCGATTGGGTTCTGTGTTTTTTTCCTTTATTTGTCGGAAATGAGTTCACAAGAAAATTTTATTTAATGACGTCTGTTCGTAAAGATCATGTAACGAGAACGTGACCTTCAATAATCAACTGCGAATATCTGTTCATTGAGATATGAATGCCACTCTTCGTTACAATCCAAAAAGGTGTCAACTTCAAAGATTCTTTCTACTTTTGATTAATGCCATTTGGTGTAGTGTACGTCAGGAAAAAAACGTGGGAGAGTGATCAAAGACTCTGTATTAATATTTTCCCAGTCTAAATTTTAAATTTGCGAGAAAGTAATACAGTACACTCCCTATAGCTCCAACCTCCAATGGACCAAGGAAAACTGTTCGACTTTAGCGAATGTTCGAGTTATCGAGGGGCTTTTAATAAGAGGTACTGCGTGAAGGGGCCGATCAAATGAGTTCGAACAAATGAAAGTTCGAGTTATTGAGGGTTCTAGTTATCAGGATTCTATTGTGACCCAATGACAATGAAGTTTTTCTTCGATTATTAGTTTTCCTCGGTTAACAATTCTGATTTTGCCCTATAATATACGACAATTTTGCGCGTAAATTACAGTAAAAGTACTACCCGAGATCACTGTGAAAGAGATATAGAGAAAATTTTGTCCTGCTGTTTTTTCCTTTGGAATTTAATACATTCAAGTATGCTGATTTGTTTCATACCTTAGGGCTTTTCGACACTTTGTTTAAAAAAAATTTGCACAGAACTAAGATGGAAAGCTGAAACCAGAGCCTTTCCTGCTCCTGCCCTTAATAAGATGCTTCTAAACTTTGTGAATATCCCTCATTTGTAGCTCAAGGATTTAAAATGCAACAGAAGTTTTTAAATCTTATTGAATGTGTTTTCCTATCTAGGTTGCTGAAAAAGGTTTTGGACTTTCTTACATCATAACTGGTGAAAATTTGATCTCGCTCCATGTATCTTGTAAAAAGAGTTGCCCCGACACAGTAAGTATTCCATCAACGCACTTTTTTGTAAGGGCTCGGCGCTTAAATTTTGTCGAAAAATAAAGAAAAAACTAAGAAATCTAAAACTTAAGTATCTTCAATGGAGAAAATTTAAAAAGAAAAACACTCTTCTTCATACGGTTTTTACTATTTTTTGCCTGGTGGGTCAGCTCACAGTTTTAAGAACAACCTTATACTGATTTTCCTATAAGTCAACAATTTAAGATTATTAAATTATTCTGTTATACTGAAACTTGCTAGTTTGAGCTTAAGGATAGACCTGAATGGTGCTTTGTGTACTGAGTCCGCAATTTTGCCAGAACTCCGTATAAGAACAAATTAGGTGAAAAGGACTCCGAAAGTAAGAAAAGCCAGGGTAGCCTTGAATTTTACATGTTTTTATATTAACTTTTTAGGATACTAAATCATATGTGCTAATGTATTTTAAATTTCTTGACGTTCGTTTGGGGTATGCTGAAAATTGTTCTATGATTATGGGATAATTTTCATCACAGGTTATAAAAACAGCGGTTGATAAGAATCAGTGACTTTCACAGGGCTTGATTTTCAATGGGCTTGATTTCATTCCCCTATGAAATGCGAGAGCTTGGGTTAAGTTTCGTTTGTTATGGAAGCTGAGTTTTATTGTTTTTGATTGATATGTATATGGGCAGGGCTCAGTCTTACACAATTATTTCAACCTTGCCACACCTGTAAATGGACACCACAGGGTCAATCTAAAACAACAATCCTCAAACTTGATATTTAAAAACCTCATGATTGGAGAACGTGATCATATTATTATGATCTCTCGACACCTTCAATATTAGCTGCCGGTGATCACGTGATGTCTCAGGGACGTCCGTTAGACATTCAAAACGTTCAAAAGACGTCATTATTCGGAACGTTCGTAGGACATCTTAAAGATGTCCTCTGTTACTTGGCTACTACTCATCTATATTTGCATATGCATTGGATCGATTAAGTTGGTACCTTATGAATATCTTTCTGTTTACTTACCTCTCCTCTTGCTGTAAAATATGTAAAATCTTCGACCTTCAGAATTAGACCTTGTCAGGTACAATGCTACAAGTCACTTTCATTTTCCCCAACTAAAATTTTATCTATGAATGAGAAATCATTTCGGAAAAAAGTACAAAGTACAATTTTGTTCTTGGTTTACTTGTATTTACCTTGACAAGGTCCTCTTGTTGTAAAGTATGCAAAATCTTCGACCTTATCAGATAGGAAAAGTCGAGGAAAAGTGACTAAAAATGATGCAAGTGTCTTCCATTTTCCCCGACTAAAATTTGATCTATAAATGATAAATGAAGAAGTACATATGGGTAATTTTGTTCTTGGTTTACTTAATTTTACCTTAACAAGTTAATACAGGCAGAATTACGTCCAAGGCTTTCTATATAGTTCTCTCGTTCTCTCTTTGTAGGATGCTAAGCAGTTTGCAAATTTGATCAGTGATTGTATGATTGAAATGAAAAGCTACATATTGAACGAAGATGGTACATTGCGGAAATGAACCGTTCTCCCTCCACCAAACCCCATGCACCGGTTGCGTTGTGGGTAGCTGGAAAACTGGAAATTATTTTATATAATATAAAACGCAGTCATTGTTGAAATAATTTTTGTTCGACGAATTTCGACTGACAACAGAAATTATTTAAATATTTTAACTTAACTTTTTGCTTAACTCATTGTTTTTGACACGAGTATAGAATCTTCACACATTCGTGACTCACATGTAGCCTATATATTTCTACACATTACATTGACGTATTTTCAGGATTAGTCTTATTCTTCAACTGTTTCTTATTAAATCTTCTGTTTTTTTTTTCTTCAAGGAAAGTGAAGAAGCTGTGTATGTTTTTTTCAAATAAATTCATAAAGAAAATTGGATTTCTCTTTATTTTAAGCCGTAAGTGGTCTTTCTGGTAAAAGTCTGTTCATGTGAAATTTGAGTATTTTGAGAGTTAGGTCGCATTTCAAATTCTGCATATTTTAATTTTTATATGATCGTAAATATCTTTATGGATCTAGGAGTCCAAATAGACGCCTGTTGTTGATTCTAACGGCCTGTTCATAAAATGATGCCCTACGTTGATTACGCTATAAGCGTCTTTTTCTATTTGCAGTCTTGTCGAAATGTATACTAGAATGCTATAAAAGCACCCTAATCTACTTTTGTTTCTTGCGCTAGCTGCAATGCGTTGTTCCCCATTCTGACAGCCATAGGGTATTAATTCTATTTTTATAACTGTTTTGTGAATTTAATTTGTAGATAGTCCACTAATAGTGTTTTCCTTAATTTGGGATAGTGAATTTTTTTGCTTTTTTTAAATTTCAAGCGAATTTGGTCTACCCAAATTTCGCAAAAAATTAGTTTTTACATGTTGTTTTTATTTTATTTCATTAGAATTATTGGAACAAATATTCATCATATTTACTTTTATTTGTTGTTAATTAGATAGTTTACAACGATATCCTAATTTTTTCAATACATTTGATACATATGATCATTATATTATTGTATTATTTTAGGACTATTATTAAAGAAACAAAGAAACTATCAAAAAGTCCTTTTCCTCTTTATTTAAAAAAAGGATTGTTCAAAGAAAATTGGAGCCTGCAGCAGGCGAACAAGATTTTCTGTGGTGGAGAATATGGGTACACCAGGCGAATTTTGTATAAGAAACAAAATTTTTCACTCTGAAATCATGAAAAAATTAATGAATTTCAAATTGAGTTAACCACTTAGGTGATGATGACAAATGTATTTGACATGGTACTTCAAACTGTTTTACGGTCCTCGTCCTGGACCCTAGGTAACCTAGGAGCTGTCCAAAATACTAAAATTCTTCGCACTGAAGTAGTAATTCATTGAAACTTTCTTTTTTACTCTCTTTTTCCTTACCGAAATCTCGTTCTCAAATTTTGACGCTAAGACGGCAAAAACAAAAATTGAAGTAGACTTTCAGAAGCGTCGAGTACGAGTTCGTGAGGAGAAGCAACATCACGAGACACGTGTTTTGACCTTTTCAATGTCTCATCAGTTCGACTTACTACAACATTTATTAGATGACTCTACAAATATTGTCATGTTTTCTATGGTTATAAGTTATTTTTATCTTACGTCTCGTAACTCTTACTTGATCTCTCGGTCTTTTTGCTTTAATAACATATATCATATCTGTGGGAAAAACCTTGAATTTGACTAGTATGTGTCGCTAGAGACTCGAAAATCATACCTTGTAGATTTTTGATATTTTTAAAGTTTTAGACAGTTGTTGGGTTCCTTAATTTGACTATTTTTGAATTGTTCTCCAAAATTGGATAACCATTTAAACATTTTACCAAAGTTTGTTTAATATCAAAGCCCTTAAAGGGGACTGGAATCAAAATTTCGTGATTTGCGACCCTTAGCTGGAGACTTAAGTGTGAAAAATGATATCCTTTTACCAGTATGGTCCATAATGTTTTGTATCTTTAAGGGGGAAGCAGGGTTTGAGTTATCCGGGAGAAAACTTATAATGGAGACCATTTTGTCAATTATACCTTATAAAATTTTCGTCAAGGGAATTTTAGTCAATTGTAAGTCTTAGTCACTTTTGCCCGAAAAGGTGAAGAAAACTTCGGAACAACAACTTCTTGACTGGCTAGGAATAAACCTGGCGTACTATAAGCGAACGAAATTAGACAGAAAGGAGGAAAGATAGTGGCCAGGTTTCCTAGCTAGTTGCTTGACCTGTTTCAGGAGATTAATGACACCTGCCAATATTTTTCACAAGAGAAACTGTATGAGCACCATTATTTAAGAGATTACTTGCAAAATACAAAGTAGAAAAGTGATTTTATTTCACATATGAAGAAAAATATGGAGTTAGGTGAGAACATACATTTGATATTGAGCTTCTTAGCCTACAATAATATGGAATTTTCATCACGTGTGTGAAGATAAGAACGAGATGAACTTTGTACATATGAAATAATAAAATAAATAATCTATGATTACAGCGTCTTTCGGTTTTTGAGTTAAATAACATTAACCAAGAAGCACAGAAGTCTTAGAGAACTTTGTTATTAGAAATGAATTCCCGGATATAGTTTTAATAATTCCCTGCCTCATTCACGCTTTCTGTTAGATTCAAATTTCCGCAGAGTCATTGCTATTTTTTATCAATAACATAAATAAAAAAGGTAAACGGAAGGTGTATACATACTGTATGTGGTAAAAATTCTGCGATTATTT
>JAUBWS010125294.1:0-25003 GCA_032270445.1 Darlingtonia californica
TCTAAGATCAGTCCTGAAAAACTAGGACTGAGTGGATCATAAAATCGCTTGAACCGTAACAGACCAACGTACCGCGGTAAATCAAATTTTCCGTACCGGTGCGGCGGTCTGGTACAGGCTACTATAGAGCTTTCACGTATTCATTTTATAAGTATTTAAATTTTATACCGCTTCAAAACAAATATTAAATTTTACGTTGTTTTCTCGTAATTTATTTACGTAACGACGTAACAACATCGCTGTTTATTACCGTTGAAATGTCTGTGTACCCGAATTTACGGAATTCATTTATTAATTTTAGAATCAGGCCCGTTGCTTAAAGTCTCAATAGTTAATCCTCGAGAAAATGTGTCCACTTTGGTTGTAACTATAATTGTAAATTTTCATTATATACCTCAATAAATTATCATCACCTTTGTCCGCAATAGTAAATTTAGTCCAATCAATGTTATACGATTGACAAGTGTCCCCAAATACTTGATTGTCAGATAAATTTACAGGTAAAAAAAATTCATAGTTTTTCAGTTTTTAGGAAAATTTTGTATTCTAAGAAATATCAAATATTAGAAGCACTTAGAAAAAATTTAGATTCTTTTCAACTGCGGTATGAAATTTGTTTCATTGCACAAATTTTTAATAACCGCGAAAATGAATTCCGCGAAAATGTAAAAAATTTCGCGCTTTTCTCCAACCACTAGCAATAGAATAACACCCTTTTAATGCTGTATGGTCTGAGTTCATGATGAGAGAAGTATCTAAATATCTCTCGAAACGTAGCAATACGTAAATAACGCGATTCATTAATCAAAAGCTTGAAGTCAATATGAGATTTATAATATGTCTATCACTGAATCGATCAACTATATTTCGAAAATAACTTATCTTTCTTATATGTTTATAAAAAAAACAATTCTATATTTTAGATTTACGAACTGAAATTGAACCCAGCGCGCTGAGCGCGTTACGATTTGAAATTAAAAGTTAAATGAAGAAAATTCAATTTTGTCAAAAACACGATAGTATGTTTAAATCAATAAAACATTGGCCGTATTTATACTGAGACGAACTAATCGTCTGAGACGAATAGTTCATCTAACAAAAGAAATGTCTTTTTTCGACGCATTTATACAGTCGAGTAAATTGATAATTAGAACAAATTATTCGTCTCAGACGATTAGTTCATCTCAGTGTAAATACGTTTGTGGAAAAAATGTTTCGTCGGGCAAAAATTTCGTCACATTTGTCCGACATTTTTTTGTCCGGTAAGTTATCAAAGAACTAGTCATCTAAGAACGTAGCAGGCACTGACGTTTGTTTTAGCGTTATTCCAACGTGTCCATACGAAGTGTTGCTCTTTCTGGGAAAATAGACAGTTGGTGCAGCTATCTCTCAAAGAGGATTGGGTAACATAAAAAAAATTAAAACCACTACATCAATATTTCAAGAAAGAAAAAAAGAGAACGAAAAAGATATTTAACAGCAACATTTTATTTTCCACTTACGTCATTTTTACGTACAATTGTGACGTTACATTCACGTTGAAATGACTCTTTGAAATGTTTTGAAATGTGACGTGTACATTACTTCTTGAAATGGCCACAGTACGGGTTTGATCAGGAGATTTTAACAAATTTTCTATTCAACTATAAAATGACTTCAAAGCTCTTTTCATCGGTTTATTTTTCGTTTGAAATGTCCAATATCGTTAATTAAAAAAACTGATTCCTTGGCAAAAAAAAGGTGAAGGGGACCACTATACTATACATGGACCACTACCTCCTTTCCCCTTTCGTAGAACGTAAAAGATTCTTAGACGGTAAACGAAGTTATTGTATATAAGCCTTATGCGAAACTTGCCACTAAAATCTTAAATCTATAGAGCCTACTAAGGACAGACCGAAAAGCATTTTTTTCATTCTTTCACTCATTCATTTGTTTACACGAAACTGAAGCATTGATACAAGCCATTAAAAGAAACAAATTGAAACAACAAAAATCAAGGGCTAAAAACCAAGAGAACCAGATGGAAATGCATTATGTAATATCTCTTCATTTTCACAATTTTTCTTTTTTTCTTATTTTTTTCTTCCTTTATCTAACAAGTGCGAGTAGTGAAGAGATAAGACTTAATTGGAAAGATGATCTGGAGTAGAATAATCTTAAATCATTTTCTTAAAATTTAAATTTTAAAAATGAAGAAGAGATGAAGAAAAAAGATGAAAAAGAAAAACGAACTTTTTTATTTATAAACTTCAAACTTGATGCACAAAAGCTTCAATCTTTCAAATATTCATTTGCTTTTTGAGTTTGGCCGATTTTAGGCATTCTATATTTTTAGGGCCTATAGTTTCTTAAGCAAGGAAGGTAAGAGAAAAACAAATATATACTTGAAATTAGCAAAGATTGTTTTCGTATGCCAAATTAGAAGTATTAAGCATGAGCAGATAAAAAATTCTTTTTTTTTCTTCTTCATTTTTCTTCATTTTCAAAATCTAAGATTTTGAAATAGATTATGATTATCTTTCCAATGAAGCCTCATTGACTATCATACGTAAACAAACACAAACATGAAAAAATGATAAAAGTTTCCTAACTGGTCACTCTTTTTGGGACAGAGTTTAGTAATCCCATGACTGTACAGGTATTTTCCCGTAGAGTAGAGTCTGTGAAAGAATCTCTTGTATAATTTCATGAAAATTTTGAGACTTAGATTACACGAAAACACATTCTTTTTTTTCTACAAAACTGCTATCGCAATGAGGATTCAATCAAGAATCCGCATGGAAAAAATTTTTTCAAAAATTTAGATGAAAAACAGAGTTTTTTACTTCTAAACTACAGAGGTTTGGAAGGACGAAAGCATAGAGACAATTTCTTCGATTGTTCAAACAATTTTAAGAAGATATTTTTGCTAAAGCATTAATTCTTCGACATCCAGCCGACACCAACCAACACACTCCATCAAACATCAAACGTTTACCATTTCACACTGACTGAATGAAAGAATTTTCAGACATAGACCATTCGGAGTGAACCGACACAAAACATTTGTTCTTTCATGAACATTTAGTTTTTCTCCTTTATTTTTCCTTTTCCTCTTCTTTTGTTAATTGTGTATATTAACACCTGAAATGAGCAAACGCTTTTATTGTGCTAAAACAAGTACACATAATGTCGTATTTACATTCATTGACAATGCGAAACTAACTTAACAGCGCGTGCATCAAGAATGGCCATAATTTATAACAAAGTGAAAAATGTAAATCTTTGAACACACTGAAAAACTTTTGTTTTAGGAAGCAAAAGATACAATAGGTATTTAAAACACAAAACTCAAAACTCTTACATCTACAATCTTGAAGATTACCGTGTATAGCTTTGTTGTATCCATATGTGGTAATAAACAGTCCTAATAAGGTTATATTCAGACCTTATTATGATGATGAAAAACAAATGGAAGAAAAAAAGATATTGCATAATTAGTAAGTTTTCATATTTTGTTACAGACGTGCATGTATTATATAATAAATATACTTGTCCTTATCATTTTGTCATTAATTTGTAATATTTTAAAGTCTATTTAATTACTTGCTTATTAATAAATTCCAACATTTTCGCTATCCTGTGATGATTATTGATGATTTTTGAGTTTTTAGGTTGTCTTTGTGATTTTTACGTTAATGATTTTTTGGAATTTTTCAAAACTAAATCTTTCACGTTCTCCTGATTTTATTATCTCCTGATTTTATTGGATATTATTTATCTTCCTAAGTTTCGCTAAGAGCACCAAATGATCCAAGTGACCCCATTTTCCTTAACTCCTTGTTATGTTCTATCTACTGGAACAATCAAATAATAGCTTATCAAAGCTGTGAAAAGGGGGACCATTGATAACTACCTCCACCCACGTTTCTTACGATAAAACACTTTGCCCAAGTTTGAGGCTTTTAGTGCACGAATTTTGTTTTGTAAGAACGTCTAAATTACAGCTGTGGCTGGTTGTGCGTATTTTCTGACGTTCTTTCAGCTTCAGACGCTCTAATTGATGTTCTTGTAAGAAATTCAAATAAAATATATAATAAAATATAACATAATAGGTATAGAACAAACTATCATAGTTAGATTAGTTTATTTCTATTAAGAAAAATTTCGTTTTATTTATCTTTGCTTTTATTACGAGCCTTCTGATCCAAGACATTATTTGTCATTTTTCCCTTTCTGAAGATAACTCAGACTGGGTGCGTTCTTAAGATGTTCTTAATTTTTGGCCAAATCTCCGCCTGGATGTTCTTATAACCGAAGTTCTAATATAAAGATAGGTGTATGTTATCTACATTTACACTTTCCGATCAAACAATAACAAGCAAGATAATACCTAAATTTATTCTTGGATTCTCGGTTAAAAGCTATTTCAGCCAGTCCAATACGCCTTTTTCGAAAAATAGGTAGCTACGGGAAGGTAGATTCCGAAAAAAAAGTAGATACAGATTTCGCCTCGTTTTGATAATTGACATGAGAGATGTTGGGAAATGATTTTATAGAATTTTCTTTTAAAATGTAAAATGTATTTTCACACTTTTGCGCTTTAATGTGACTTCAGCTAAATAAAATCCTTCTTTCTCACATTCAAAACAAGGCATTCTCTGTATCTTTGATTGATTGATTTATTTACGAAAAGGAGTATTGTGACATTAAGAATTGCAAAAAATCGGAATATTGAATGTCGTAAAATTTGTAAAAGGGCCATCGGAAGCCAGATTTTTGCAGTTTTAATATAAAACTATGAAATGTATGATATTTTTCCGAATGTTAATCAGTTGACTTTTCCCCAGATTATGGAGATTATCAAATTGCATAAAATTGCCATGGTGATTTTATGAAGAATTTTGAAGTATGTTGGTAACCAGATTCAATTAATGAAGAAAGTCAACCGTCGTTAACGCATTCTTCTGAAATTCCAAGTAGTCGTATCCTCCCTCACGTGTCTCAATGTTTTTCGAAATGAACACGTCAGAAAATTAAATACAGTCATCTAAACAGGAACTGCACGCACTCTCTCCCTCTCTACGGTGGAGTGCAAGGCTTTCAAAATCGCGAAATAATGGGCGTGAATATACCAATTCTCACTTTTTCTGACTGTGTGCTGTTAAATTTTTTAGTTGATTCATTTTAAATATGACAGTAATGCAGTTAAAACATAATGACACTCCACCCTTGTCTTTTGATTTTTATTAAAAGTTCCTTATCCGGTGCAATATCGAATATCTACGATGAAGTACTGAGTTGTATTTTTGAGTTGATACCGCGCTCCATTTTTACGTCGCAGTAACCCTAAGAGGCAAGTTATCTTATTTCACAACACAAAAGTGGGAATTGTCTTCGCCAATGGGTGATCGTGAAACCGAGATCCGAGAATCAAAACCGTAGACCCTGATACTGAAGATTCCTTTTCTTCAAACAAGAACGGACGAATAAGCAAATCATCTTTTCTTTGTTGGTTCGATATATTTAAAAAAAAATCAAATATGCTGAGTAGGATCATGCAAATTTGAATTTTATTTCGCAAAAACTCCGATTTAACCGTTTCGGACTAATACTTTCGTTTTCTCGTATGCCAAGTTTTAGCCTGGTTTCGGCTCTCACCTAACCACAGACTATCATAAGGTAGATTGATAACGGAATGAAGAATACTCTGTAAAATAAAATCGCGCTGACAGTACTTAGCACTTGTTCGAAAGGACATGATGTCATTTTTCTTCCCGCTCGCCCGCGCGCCAACGAATTTTTTTCAACGGACTATGAGATCGTTTAATCTAAACTGAGCGCGTGCACAATAAGAGATGGAAAAGTAATACATACAGTTCATTATCTTCTTTCAGTTTATTCATCAGCAAACTCAATTTGTAGATTTGTAGCTGTTCAGCAAGCTTTTCCATTGGATGTTTCATATTATATTATTTTTAGAATAATCTGCAGAATGGTACAAAAACTTGTAGGTAGACTAACCAGACCTTTATTTATATAAGCTGGACTTACCCAGTGGGCAAAATCGTGAAAAATCCTATGTGGAGGAGGAGTGTTTTCTTTTTAAACAGCACGCAGGATTGCGTGCTGGCTAAAAAAGAAAAACACTCCTCCACATAGGGTTTTTACTAATTATGCCCACTGGGTAGAAAAATCTGCTGAACTGTAGAAATACTAAATAAAGTTAAACATCCGTGGGGGAGAGAAATTTTATTATTCTCCTACCAATAAAAGTTGAGATTTACACTTAACCACAGGTAAAATCCAGGTGCTAGCACCAGGTTTCCAGGTTTAATTAACCCATTTTTCTCATGATCCTTATAATTAATATGAGACGAATTCTGATATGGTTACAAAGTTGAAAAGGTGCGTCACAAAGATTCTTAGTGCTTCTTTCAGGTTAAACAATATAATATAACAGTGATTGGCGAATCACAACGTGAAATTCTACCGAATACGGTCCCGTATATTACTCTATACGGAACAATTTCTTCCACTAGTCCGTGAACAGTAATATACGGGACCCGTATTCGGACGTTTTGCACGTTGTGAATTTTACTACCGAAATATACGATATATACGGTATATACGAAAGCATCAATATGAGAAAACGAATATTTGGTGGCGTTCTAGAGTGATCAAATCTTCTCTTCTTCTTGAGATATCGTTTACTGTAAACGGTTTTTCGACAACACATGAAACACTCACTGTTGACCATATAAGTAATGAGGTAGATGAGAGCAATTTTCACTTTCACTTTCGAACCTATCCCAGAAACGGAAAACTTTTTTCCAAAAGATTCAGTAATAGGGTTTTCGATCGTTAGTTTTTAATGCTGATAGCTGAAATATTTTCGAGGGGGTAAAATTACTCAAACATATTTATTCACATTTTGAAGAAAAAAAACACACGCAAACACATAAAGAAAAATTAAAATCACACAACATTTTATAAAAAAGAAAAAAAAATTATAAACAAAT
The DNA here is from genome assembly GCA_032270445.1 of Darlingtonia californica. Taxonomy (NCBI): domain Eukaryota; kingdom Viridiplantae; phylum Streptophyta; class Magnoliopsida; order Ericales; family Sarraceniaceae; genus Darlingtonia; species Darlingtonia californica. Next base: position 7,005 of record JAUBWS010125294.1, read on the forward strand.
CAACTGCGCGCAAACTTTTCCAAAAAATGAAAAAATAACGAAAAATAATTTTTCAAAAGATAGAAATAAAAATTAACTGAAAACAAAATCTTATGTTGTTGATAAAAAAGTTTACTTGTTATCAATATGTCCATAGTATAATTCTATTTTTCAATTTCAAAATCCCCATATCTCGAGAAAAGCTACTTTTTGAAGAGTCAAAGCATTTAACTTTGTAAACATAACCCAATAGTGTCTTTCTCTTTTAAAGTTGAAGAAAAGTGAACCCATTTCGCACTTGGAAAACCTTCTCCTGGCAGACCTTTCCCGAGATTATCATTTTCAAGTCAGAACTCGCTTTCAATCATTGTCATTAGATATTCCTTGTATAATTTTTTTTTCAATAGTCAGTAAATTGAAATTACCAAAACTATATCTGATTTGAGACGAGACCTGAATTTCTAAAATTAATCTCGAGAAAGGTACATACAACGAGGTCTTTCTTAGTTTTCCAGACGGTACACATCGAGAGCAGCTAATCGATTCCGGTAGCAGCACCCTTCATACAACGAAGCCTCCACCAATACAATACTAGCAATATCCCCTAGGAGATTCTACCCCTTAGGCCTAGCTAACAACACAACCCTTCAGGAACATGATATAACACAGAAAAGAGTTGTTTTGAGTTTGAATTTATACGTGAACTCCTGTCACAATACAACGTAATACTATCTAAACATCATTTCAACGGTTCCTGTTATTTAAGCAAACAATTTCAAACCACTTTGTTCTCTTAGTAGAAAAGTCTCCTAAATCTGTTTGTGTAATCGAGGCAAACATTTCCATATGTTTTGTTCTTCCAAACATAATTTACAGACTTATTTCTATGGAAAACTTTAGTGGCATGAAATTGATGAACGACAACGACAACGTTAATGTTTTTGTTTACAAGAGAACTTCACCCCCTTCCAAATGATGACGAAGAGTCATGGTGAAAAGGGTTTTTCCTCAAATACTTCATGCTTAATCATCGTAATCCCGACTAAATACATTTTAACATGACACTTCTGAAGATCAAAATGTGAAGTTAAATTGACATCATTCAGATTCGCGATTCAATTCTGTTTACAAAAGTTTTGGGAATTCCCTCCTTGAAGCTTAAATAATCAAGGTTTACACCCTAACATACTAACATGGCTTCTCCAAAAGCCTTTTGCGTCAATCTCTCATCTGACGCAGTCGATAAGTCTGTTGCAATGACATCACATTCTCTCATTACAAAAATCTCACGAATACAAGATATTGTTAATACGTGCGGTGAAGAGTGTTATAAAAAAGATTTTATACCTTTTGACAAGCATTTTACTCTCCGCCTTTACATCTGATGCAGTTGTTAATTTTTCACATATTGTATTGGTTAAACATCTACGAAGAAGACTGTTTACAGAGGATTTTATTACTTTTTGAATGCTTTAACGCTCCCTCATAGTGTTAAATATTGAGTGATTAAACCTTTCGTAAGCTTTTTCTGACAGACTGTTTAATCTCAGTTGGGCTACACTGTTTGTATATCGACAGATATAACAAAGGTTTTATTAAATGGCATGCCGGCTTGAGGATTATACATTCCACATGTAACAAAGCAGAAAACTCGAAAAGAATTTCGCTGATCTTGTGCAAATCTACCCTTTAGTAGAGTAACATTGAAATCAATTTTTACCGTTTGTGAGAGGACCTGGTCCAGATTAAACCAGGAATAAAGTAAAACGCCTTTCCAATTTGAAAGTAAGAGCATGAGAATCAAATTTGCCAAAATATAAGAATAAATTAAAAACAATCCAAACATGCTAGAATAGTATCAAGTCTAGTATTGTGGGAAAACGCTTGGGTATTACTTGTTAAGATGGAAGATATTTTTGCAATAAAAAAATTATTATATGCATGAAAAAACTCGGGAAATAAGAAAAACTTGCCTCATGTCAAATTTTTACTGGTACTACGATGGTACATGGGGAAATATCGCAAAAATATCAAAAAGCAACAAGGAAAAATCAAACAAATCGAAAACTTATTTTGCTGACCTCCTGACAAATCCTTCTTTTTTGCAGAGGTCATGAAATAGGATACGAAAATCGATGACATGTTAAATATGTGATGACATTGAGGCGTGTCTCATTTGGGATCTTGTACCTAGTGTTTTCGTGTTTACGTTAATACTTTGATACACTGGGAAGGCAAAAATTAAAAGCAAAACAGTTATCAATAAAGATCAATAAAGATCCTTCATTTTTCATGCTGATCATCCTCAGAGGACTTTCTTCAAACATGATCATCACTCTCACAGCAGGACTGCTTACAGCACGCACTTCCTCTTACAGCAATGTTGAGGTAGACATAGATCCTTTATTCTTTAACAATCTTTCAGATTGTCCTGTTATTCAATGAAGATGAGTTGCAAAGTAAAAATTTTCAAGTGCACCAGAAACTGTGTAAACGCAATGTAAACGCAATAAAATTATAGGCTGTTGTGATAGAAAACACAATACTGTACTAGAAAAGTTAGTTCTGCCCTGCTAAATGCTCAGAGATTCCGGGTTTGACTCCTTTATAGATCTATCGGTGGTGACATTATCAATCACTACTTTAAGTTTTCCCTGACATTGTTTTCAAGAAGGCTGGATCCTCATTGATAATCTGACTGTACTGTAAAGGCTAACCTTGTATCAGTATCAAATAGTATCCTGGGTGAATATGAGAGATAATATTTATAGCTGTTTCACAAGGATGACAGGATTCTAATTGATAACATTTCTGTAGTATTGAAAAGGTTATTCTGGGTAAAGATGAACGATATAATGATTACATATTTTCCAGAAAGAAGGCAGAACCGTCATCGATAACAGCTCTGTAGAACTAAAAAGGTTATCCTCTGGGTAATACTGAATATGATAATCAACTGTGTCTCACAAGGAATTAAGGTATGATCCTCATCGATATATAACATTTCTGTATAATTTAAGAGGTTACTCTTGGTAATTCTGAATATGATAATAACAAAAAATGTTCACAAGATCCTCATTGATAGCAATTGTGTATAACTTAAGAGGTTACTCTGGGGAATTCTGAATATGATAATAGCAAAAAATGTTCGCAAGATCCTCATTGATAGCAATTGTGTATAACTTAAGAGGTTACTCTGGGGAATTCTGAATATGATAATAACAATAAATGCTCACAAGATCCTCATTGATAGATAGCAGTTTTGTAAAATTCAAAGAGTTTTCCTGGGTAAAAAGTAATTCACTCCATTTTCCTGAACCCTGAAGAAATTCAAAACATTCAAAAATCGCCTTTGTACGTTTTCAAAAACACTTGTGTTTTCTGGTCACCAATAAATTGATCAGCAAAATAACGCATCCATGTTTTACCACATGCACTTTTCAAAGCACTTCTAAGGCCTCAACTACACGTTAATTATTTTGAGAGCTAATCATAATTTTCACTTTGTTGGATGCGCAGTTATTAAAGAGCCTTATAAAGCCACGTTGGTATGTGAGACTTATGTTAAACAATTCAAGGCTTATTCAAGCTACTCTAATAGGATAAACCGGCAATAGAATAGAGATCGCCAAAGTTGAGAAACATAAATAATTACCAATATATAGTAATTTGACATAATGACCTTCCAATTATGTACCTATTACAAGCTATACTTGAGGAGAGGAAAAGAATGACTTACAAATGGATGGGTCAAAGAGAACGCCAGCAATAGGTTGTTGTCTTTTATAAATAAAATGGCTGTGCAAGCAGATTTCTTTATCTTCCCAGAGCCCAAACGACGCTCAAATACCCTTAGAGTCAAAGATGTTGTAACAGTAACAGCTAGCATAAGACCTAGCGTCTTGGGCTATCATGGAAACGAAGCAAAACACCTTATTGTGTTGGAAAAGATAAAGAGGAAAGAAACATAATTTTCTTGAAGTGAAGAGAATTTTTAAGGGGTAAAGTACTCGAAAAAATCTCGTACACTTCAAAAAAAGATCACAAAAAAAATCAAAAATCACAAGAAAATCTCGAACGAAAGTCGCAAACACACGAGAAAAATTAAAAATCACAAAAACATTTTTGAGTGCTTTACCCCTCGATAATTTTGTCCAGAAAATAATTTCATGTTCCAAAAAGTTCTAATATTAAACCAAGTTTACAAAAATTAACATATCGCCCCTTTGGTCGGCTGCAAATTTTCCGATGCTACCTTTCGCAAAAACAAGACATTTAAAAAATGAAAAACAACAAAAATTGAAAACAACAAAATGAAAACCAGGTCATTCAATTAAAACTTCTAGATCTCTAAAAGTCACCTCGCTCGATCATAGAAATTCATTATAAAGATCCTATAACTGGAAAACTAGAACTTTGCACAATGTTTGTCAAGAAAAATTGTACTGGTCGGTGTAAATTTTCGTCGAAATAAATTATTCGTCAGCTCAAAGTGAAGATATCTCAATTTTTGGGGTCTTAATTTTGACATCAGAATTATACGAATTATTGCAGTTGTTTTAAAGCCATAAAAGCTTTCCACCTTGAGACCAATTTTTTGGCCCTAATTTTCGTCACTTAGCGCCGATCTTTTTTTGGCGTTAAAAACGGCGCCTGCGTTCACTAACTTTATAGTTAATAGAAATTGAAGAGATTAAAGTTTTTAGGTAGTCAATACACGTTTTTTTATAAAAATATCCAACTTCAAGTAGGCCTTTGAACGTTCATGATTTTTCAGATTTTAAGCTAAAAATTGTCATAGTTCTTTTAAATATAGCAAAAAACAGGTTGAAACCATTGAATTTTTAAAATCAAAAAGCTCAAGAAAATTTGAAGCATTCAAAATGTTCTTAACAGACTCTAAACTTTTTTTAAATTTGAAGCCTTACGTTTTTATAGGGTGGGTTTATTCTTATAAAAAGACATGTATTGTTTCAATTGTCGTTTAAACATAACTTATCGGAGAGTAAAAAAGGGAAATATTGGACCCACTCCTCTTCGTAAAGTACAAGCTTACTCAGTTTAGTGATCGATGTAGGTAGTCAAACATAAACAAACAAACAAACTTTTGTCAAATCCAACATTTCTTCCCTCACTTACATATCATTAAATCTTCTTAAAAATTAATATGCTTCTTGTTTAGCTATTTCTGAAGGTTCAAACATGGACATTAGGAAAACACAAATTGGACCTTTCTTCGGAAATTCCAAAATTCACTTTGCCAAACTTATTTCCGAAAACCATTTTCATCAGTATATAAAATTTTCAATGAATCTCTGACATGTATATGTTTATACGCTACACTTAGCATTAAGCATCCAACGAGGAGCATTGGCAATGACCATATAAGGAATTTCTTTTGTTTCTAACGAAAGAAGTGTTCTCGCTCTGAGAAGACATTCCGAAATTTTTTAGATTTTTCTTGAGATGTGAAACTGGCGAACACTACAACTTTTTATACAATTTCCTGTATTTAAAAACTTCCTGAATTAATCATTACGCACCAGTCATTAATCACTAATCAATTAATTTCAATTCACTGAAATCTTAATTAGCATCTATGAAGAAAAATTCTTCTTGCGTTTGAGGACCATTAATATTTTCGTAGTAAAGTCTGTAAAAAATGTTTGGAAGAACGAGTCATCTTGGTATATTTACCTCGATTATTTAAACAAACTTAAGAAGCTACGAAAAACTTAAAAAGGTCTTCAAACGCAATACCTCACACTCAAAATCTCATGAAATCAGAAGGGTGAAACTCAACCCATAGGGGCGGATGTATGGTCCAAAGGAGACAGGGATTGACTTAACAAGAAATAAGGGAAGGCAGCCAAAAAGAATTATTATGAAAAATTATTTGTAGTGAGCCTAGAACTGAATAATAAAAGCCAATCGCAGCTTTCCAGTTAACCTCGATGGGCAAAAAAAATGTAGCAAACAATTTGCAAAGTTCCAAAATTAACTATCTGCTGAAATTGTTTTTAAATCATAGCAGTTCAGCGTCTGATTGAATTTTAATTAATAAGTTAATTGAGATTAATCATCAAATAGTGGAGACTAACAGAATCACGACACATGCCAGTAAAAACATGACTCGATATTTATATTATTTTTGAAAAATCCTTTTATGTTTTCACCAAGTCTATATCTACAAAAATATGGTTTATTAAAAATACACCTACAGAGCTATTCAGCTTATAAGAAAAAATTTACATGTACATATACCCTTAACTTTTAACGTTTAATCGGATTCTGTCAAATTGTTAAAATTCTTTTGAGTCTTTAGCATAACACACGATGGATTAAGGAAGACAAAAGGATGAAGTATACTAATTTATGGTCACTCTCCATTCTTACTTGTCATGATAGAACCCCCTGGATCTTTGATTTGCAATACTGCGCGCGCAATGTGTTTATTAAGGTCTGCGATCAGACTATCGAAATTCCGATTAGTCTAGGTTAATCCAGCAGGAGGTCTGGCTATTTTAGCTGCTCAGAGTGAGTCACATTTTCGGCAAGCTTGCGGATTTTGCCTCAAATTACAGTTATGACTTATCCCTGTTACACAATGCGTTTTTACGTCATTCGACGGTCACGCGATGTCGGAAAGGATAGTTTTGTGCTGGCTGGATGTACTGCAATCTGCAAGGGTGATCAATCTTTAAGAGAGGAAAACACTGCAATTATTTTTTTTCAAAGATATCTAAAACCTTAAATCGAAGCTAGACACTAAAATAAGCGGTGGCTGGTAGTTATCAATGTTAGTCTTCAATAATTTCTGAAAATAATGAAGAGGTAGTAATAGGGGGTCAGACATTGTGCTTTTCAGGGGGAACGAACTTGCCCGCTGTACGAATGTGTCACGAACGCGTGACGTTAGTATAAAAAGGTGACATTTTTAACGGATTCAAAAAAGCTGTCACAGATATTCCATTTCAAGAAAAATGCTTGCCTATTCAGATTTCAATTTAGCATTGATGTCAGGAATGTTGTTTACATTTTAATGCAATGGAAATTTAATATTAAACAAAGAAGTTATTAATCTGAGAAAGATGATGGAAAAAATTTAGATCTTTTCTTGTAAGAACATTTTGATTTTGATTTGAGGGGAAATAGTATTCACTTGGTTTTGACCCTGAAAACATGAAAAATCACCTAATTGACGGATTTCTATGTTTACATTCCCGTGCGCATGTGCGGAGGCAAAAACCATTTTGCAGCGCGCTGTTTCTATAAAAATTCCGACGCAATAGAGTACCGAAATAAGAAAAATACAAGAAATGAAGATTTTTAGGGGGTTTGGAAACCAAATCATATTTTTGTTTTGAGAGTTTAATAATGGTAGACCGAGAAGAAAGAAAGAAACATCGCACTGTATCAACAGCAAGGCATAAAACAAACAGTTCTAATACTTTTCAATAAAAAAATATTTGCGTTTTTTACCTCCAAAACCGCGTTTGGGACTGGGTATGACAACGATATACGTAGCATGAAATCCGTTCATAAATGTCCTTAGATTCTTGGATCCCGTGGCGGTTAAAGGGTTAGGCCATTCAGAAGCCGTAGGTCCTAAGTAAGTATAATAAATTAAAACCTATGTGGAGGAGTGCTTTTCCTTTTAAACGACACGCAATCCTGCGGCCATATGCAACGTTCTTTACGGCGATTTGCAAGTTTTATCCAATTTTCCAAAAGCAATTTACAATTTCAATAATTTTTGTCTCCACCTCACACAGGTAAAAAAGGTTTAACTTTCAAAAAATTTTGATAAATAGCCAAGCATGAGTAGGAAAACAAACCAGCATGATCGCTACTCATCATGGTTCAAAAAATGTCCAAATGTTCAAAAGCTGTAGTTGAGATAGCTTTATATCGCTAACAATCATTTAAAGAACGTCAAGTAAACGTTGGAAAAACTGCAGTTGAGAAAGGTCCATCGCCTTCGCCACTCGGTCACAGCTCGACACTCATCAATAATCGGAAAACATACAAAAATGTCCGAATTATGTTAGTGACATAGATATTTTTTCCAAAAAAGGGCGTGGCGATGACGAGGGCACTGAGAAAAGGGGAAGTACTATATTATCGCTGTCAACTCGAATGGAATTTTTCCCAGTGAACAAACACAAAATATTTGCTCGCTGTCAGCAACTATTTCACAAAGTTGGTAATTATGCTGTCAGCAACTATTTAACAAAATTAGTGATGATGCAATAATATTCAATTTCACTTAAATATCTAAGTACATGTATTCATTTTTTTTAATGAACTTCTTTTAAGTGAGTTTAAGTCACAAGTTCCTTAGTAAATCTAAGATTTCAGAACACCTTAAGGGCACCAAGCAGAATTAACATTGATTTGAAAATTTCATTATTGAAAGCCTCGAAGAAGAGTCAGAATCAGAACTTTTTGCGTCTAGTCCCTCAAACACGCGACAACGGCTCCACAGCAGATTAACGTAACAGAAAGGAAGAAATTAGTCCATATACGGTAATATACGGGACCCGTAAGTATTCGGGGGGGGGGGGGGGGTTCACGTTATGTTTGAAGGGAATGAAACAACAGTGTTTCCACATAGATGTATTTAAACACTTACATAAGATTATGTCATAAAAGTTTAGGCATGGCTTATTTATTCAAGAGTTTTGTTTATAAATTGACGCTTCACACCAAAGAAATCTAATTCGGATTTCCATTAAAAAAAACATTTACACAAATTCACTGTCCACACTAAACTAATTTAGTGTTGCGATCTAATCTCAGTTTCAAAATTTCAGGCAAAATTCAACTTTTGGTCAAATAAATTTGCTAGTGCAAAGTTTTTACGAACTCTCCACTGCGAGTGAAAGTTAATAAAAACAATAAATCAAAACAAAACAAATTTCATGCTATTGTTACAAAATCATCAAAACTACCAATCACATGTCAAAATGTACAGGTCTGGATCGAGTATGCTAAATTTTGGCACAATACTTGATCCTCAGCTTTCCTCTTATCGTCCTTTTAAAATAAAAGTAGTATACTCTCGATAAGTGTGACACTGAAGGGACCAAGCAAAAACATACAGGGAATGATTAGAAAATGTTCCACTTAGCGAAAGTCCCAGTTATCCGAAGTGTTTTGTATGAAATATGCTCTGAAGGAACCGAAACGAACAGTCCCACTTAGCGAATGTTACTATCGTGATTTGTATGGAGTCCCACTTATCCAGGGTCCCACTTATCGAGAGTTTACTGTAGTAAAGGACAAATTCTCGGCTAACCACTAGCCAATATTTATGTTTTCCAATAAAAAGTGTTACTTAATTTCGAGATACAAGCGTTCTAAAAATGACATATGACGGGTCCATATATATTTATGCCTTAGGATTTAAAACGCTAGCATGCAATATGACATGTGTTTTTGACTAAAACCGTAAAGAGTGTTACAAACAGAACAAGTTGTTAGTATGCTGACGTACATACGCTAGCCAATCGTAATATAGGATAAAGTTATCTTTTGAAAAAAGTGACTCCGTGCCTCTACAACTACTTACATTTTGAGATATAAGTGCTCAAAAATCGACTAAGCGGGAGGCCATTAGTAGTTTAAGGGTTAACAAGTAATATGATATACATTCACGTATTAAAACAAGATGCTAGAATGCTAACATGCTGTTCGAGACGGAAGTGAAGATAATTGGAGGAGACAGACAGTCATAAGACAGGCTTCAACACATCATCAATTATAACTTTTAAGGCACCAATAGACGCAAAGAGCTTTGATTGCAATAAGAAATCGTTTAATTAGAAGTCTTTTTTTGTTAAAATTTTTAGAAAGAAAGAATGAGGTAATATACCGGTAACCAGTACAGCATTTTGGCTGTACAGTGGGTCTGCCGTCACTTGTTTGGAACCAAGAACTGATGAAAATAAACAAATGAACTCAGTTTTTAACCAGTGCCGATAGACCCAGTGTAGAGCCAAAAGATTTCAATTTGTCTGCGAGGAAAACTTAGAATAGAGGAGATTTGAGAATCTTTAAAAGCAGTATACCGATACCGATAGACGATAGACGAAGTGTAGAGCCAAAAGATTCCAATTTGTCTGCGGGGAAAGATCTAAGAATCTTTAAAAGCTGCCAAAACACGTCGTTTCAACATTAAAGTGGTGTTTTCCGGCGTCCAAAATGTCTCTTGGAAAAAAAACATTACGTTATGGAAACGACTTTTTGAACCCATTGGTTGATTCCGCGCTAATACATAATGTTTTGGCCGCCATCATGAGAGGAATCAAAACAAAAAAAACATTACGTAATCTTTACCGCGCACCGTGGAACGGTCTATACACCCTTCACAGGGTAAAAATACTATTTGATTCTGGGACTGTCGCAGATAAAGAATAAACAAACATAAAATTGACACCAAATCCTTAGAACTTTAAATTGACTTTTTATAAGGTCTATTTGACCTGTAGGAATTAACAGATAAATATTAAGAAAGACCTTCATATGAGTGAAAAAACAAGAGACAAATTTTGGCTTCGATTTCTTTTTACGACTAAATTGTTAAAAAAATTTTGAGTGGATTTAATGCGAAAGTTTCTGGCAAAAAAACTATGCTTACTCAACGAAGTAAGATGCTGTGACATTGACCAAAATTGTGAAATTTAAAATTTGCGAAAATCTAACAGATGAACAACTTGTCTCCTTAAGATTCTACTAAAAGTTTCAGTGACAATTTTAATTTGACTGTCCCGTAATCAAAAAGTCTTAAAGTTAACAAGTGCAAATAGTTCAGATAGTTCAACGTTTTCCATAGTATGGAATATTAGCCGAATTTATGCTTTGTGTACATGAATATTTGTAGGGACACAATACACTACAACTCGCTGCTGTAATTGTCACATACAGTGTGTATCAAAATGTTGGAAACGAAGAATATAAACTCCAATTTTTATATTAATATTGGCTATTTTCTACAAAATTTCATATCATTATTAAGCTCTTTGAAAGATATTTAAAATGATGCAGTTTTCATGAAAATTGAAAGACTAGAACGGGAGTTATATATTTAGAATCCACACATTAGCAAGCTCGCTCGTAATGCAGTGTGTATAAAAAAAACGTATCCAAAAAACTTTCAAAGGTTATTTTTCTGCAAACACGTATCTAATTATTGCGATTTTTGTATCTAAGGAAAGCACTGCCTCAGCATTTTCCAAAAATATCAAATTTCAAACGTTATTTTAGAAAAACGTTTCGCTTATAATCTCTCTTCTCTTTGATACTGTGCTGGCAGTTTGTATTAGCGTAAACAAAAGCTCAATATCTTTTGATAAGCTCACACGCAAACAAAGAGTAAAATCAAAAACGAAATGAACACAAACCTTTCCGTATCCACATCTACCCATCCGTCCGTAGACATTGACCGGTGAGAACCGAAATTCGTCCGCTTTTTTCTTTCACGGGGTAAACCGACGGAAAAAATGGGCGGGGGATCATGAACGGCAATAGGCGAGTGATCGTGTCCGCCTTCGCTGTTTTCAATACCGCCTTCGTTGTTCTCATCCAGTTCTTGTATCACATTTTGGTTTATATTGACCCAACCGTCGGCGCCTGGTTTCGAATGCGGCGAAATAGTCACCCGTTTCCCAGGGCGCTTTCGAATCGGGAGAGCACCATTAGAAATTGCTTCATCAATTTTTTGAGCAAAGTTTTCATCGCTCGATTCGGAGCTCTCGTCAGAATCGTTCACAACGTTTAGTTCATCTATAGAGAACAAAATCTCTGGTTTCTGTGCATTTTCCATATCCTCAATGAAATCTGTACTGAAGATGCATGTATCGTGTGGAAACCATCCCACATAACAATCTCAAACATATATCACAGCATCTTTTGATATTTTGCGTTTCTATTTTCCTATTTTTTTCGGACAAAAGAAAGGTCATTCAGTATGAAAATAAAAATATGACTGGCATATGTATTGCAAAAATTTATATAAGAACTTAAATTAGATATTCTTTAACAATTAAAAAAATTATTTTTTCAACGGCAACTACAGGTTAAGCAGAATAACGTAGCCCGCATCAATGACATCATCATAAACTTGTTCTTGATGCTATAGTGTGGAAAATTATAGATGGTGTAAGAAACTTTTTGATTTTTCGTATTTTTTGTGATTTTTTCTTGTAGAATACCAGTTTTTTTGAGTACTTTACCCCTCAGAAAAATTCATATGGTATGCATTTCATGAGAACAGGTACAGGTAAATAGAGAAATCATGCAAGTTTCCCGTAGAAAAGACTGTACAATATGTTTGGGAGAACGAGTCATCTAAATTGTTTTAATAATTTATTGTTATCTTAGACATTTCTACTAAAGAATGGAGTAATCTGAACTAAGATAGAGGTTAAAAAGATGCAAACACATCCCGTTCCATTTAAAAGTCTCTGAATTTAAATTGCTATCATAATCAATAACAATGTCTCCATGTTTTGTTCCTCATTAAAACCAAAATTTGATGTCTCATTCTTTCTAGACAAAATGTTCATGAATCTTGCGGCTCAAATAACCTCTGAAACTTTCATTTCAACAAATAATCTAGCTATATAAAAGTTGGCAAATCTTTAAAACCGTGAAAAGTTCATTTACTGAGGTAAAAAATTTGTCAGAACCAGCATTTTCTAGCTTGTTTTCCTTTCTACTAATCTTATACTACTACTTATACTACTAATCATTCGTATCAAAACATGATCATTGAAATCACCAACTAATGATCGTTATCGAATTAATCTTTTTTTCATTGATATAAAACAATCACTAGACAGCGATCAAAGGACTTGTGTATTCATACAAATGAAAATTGATAAAAATCGAAGTACCATTCAAACACAATCTTGACAAAACATGCACGCTTATCCATTTTCTCTTTCTTATTTTTTCTGCATATTAATTTAGGTAAATGATTAAATGATTAATAGGTAATTACAACTTAGTACCTTTGTGTCATACAATACAATATTAACAAATTTAAAAATAACAAATAATATATCCCAGGACGATCGGTACAACCGATTACACATTTTCAAGAATTTTAACACATGGCCGAGAATAGAGCGTTTCTTAGTCAATATAGGGCAGGGGTTAAGATTTGCCCTGGCCAAACCGAGGTATGTTATTAGCACCCCCCCCCCCCTATACTCAATAAAAAATTAGACCATGCAACACTTTTATCATTGTGTTGCTTTTACATTGTTTACTCAGTGCCACGCTCAAACACTCTTTTCAGTGATGAAAGATTGGCCAATAACAATTTCCCCGTTTGAAAAACAGCTTCCTCGTTGAGATTTCCAGAACTTTTGTTTCCACAGTAAATTCTGAAAGCGTGATCACTGAGATAAGAGTGCGTATCACTAAAGTTTTCCGTAGAGAAGCCCAGAAAACAAGTTATCTAGAAATATTTGTCTTGATCATTAAAGGTCTATTACAGATTTTTTTACTAAAGAATGGGGTAGTCTGAATTTGAACTATGTGAATGTCTTATATCGAGTTGATCTAGCCTGGGTACGAAACTCTTATTGTAAAACAAAACTTATGAGCTTGGTACTGAGACTTACACTAACCAGACTTGCCGTCCCAACTGTGCACAACATCGAAGAAAAACAAAGAGCAACTCAATATGATTTTCAGGTTTCTCATAATGTTCTTTTGCTCCCACTCTCACCTATTTAACCCATTCATTTTGTTTTTCAAGAATAAAAAAAAATACATTTATCAATGATCAAAAATCTTCCAAAATATCATTCCTTTCCTATATACATATCTATATATAGTTTTTACTCTTTTTTTCCCTTTTTCTTTGTATAAGATATTATTTCCCAATTATTCTAATATATGTTTTTGATATCATATCTTTATGCACACACGAGCAAAGACTCATAGGATGTTTTGATGTTTTCTTACGTAGTTGCGTGGGTTTCTCATTTATGGGTTTTTTCTCTATAGTTTTTTGAGTACGGACCCAGATACTTTATCAAGCAGAATATTATCTTAAAAGTTTACCCTTCGACCACGCATTTTCCGTCAGACAAAAGGGGTGAAATTTATGATATTGAAAAGCAATTCGAAGTAAAAAAAAAGCGAATCATAAGATCATTGTCAATTGTTTTTAAACATAAAAGAGTTTCCACCTTGCGGAAATTTCTTAAAAGTTTACCCTTCGACCACGCATTTTCCGTCAGACAAAAGGGGTGAAATTTATGATATTGAAAAGCAATTTGAAGTAAAAAAAAAAGCGAATCATAAGATCATTGTCAATTGTTTTTAATCGTAAAAGAGTTTCTGGCTGGCGAAAAATTTTTTTTTCCCACTTTGCGGAAATTTTGTCATGGTTACAAAATCCTACCTATGCTGAATACTTTACGGTTATAGTATTTCGAGTTTTTACATTTTTGTTCAACTTACTCGCAACTTTTTCCCCACTAAATACAGTACAATCTTTTTTTTTATAAGAACCAGACAACTTTTTCTCAGCTTCAATGTTTTTATTTTTTCGGTCAATTTGAGCCTCAATTGTTCTTATTATTGGTTCTTATTCTAAATTCTGTTCAACATTAAAGATTTTAAAATTTTTGCGATATTCACTATGGAACATAAATTTTTAATAACCTTGCCTAAAGATACCTCTACCGTTTGGAGAATGATGCGTGAGGCAATTGGTGTACAATTTAATCATTCAATATACATGTGATAAATTGCATTACAATCTTTCTTTCGTTTAATTAGACAACTATTTCACTTTGTTCCATTTCAAGCTAACTGAACTGAGCCTCATTTTTGTTTAGCTTGTTCTTATCCTTTAGAGGAATTTGAGCTTCAATGTTTTTATAAATTTTGTTCTTACAAAAGAAAAAGAGTATATGTCAGAAAAATCTTTTACAGAGTATAGACATTGTTTTTTCTTAGTTGCTTCAAACAATTCTCAGATATCGATGCATCAGCTGTGATTGCATTTTTCTGTAAGCGAGCATTTCTTATTGGAACTCATAAAAGTATTTTACGAAATTAGCCCTAAAAATTAGAAAACGCGACGGTTTTACGGAAGATTTCGAGTTGCATCTGGCACAAAAAAATGACTGTCCCTAAAGTGTGGTTCCGAACATCATTCTATTTGTGACATACGATATCGTTTTCAGTTGGCCTTGTATACTTTAAAAAAATTCCAATATTATGAATGATGTACCTAGTATGGTTTGCAACCCTTAAGGCGAGTTTCCACTCGTCCTGTAACCTTTTTAAAAACAACAATATATTCTTTAAGCTGACACTAAGCTTCGCGTGTGTGAGATTTATTGATAAGACCATGATGTAGAGGCCCCATGAAAATAACCACCTTATCTGCCTAGACAAAGTAGACCCTATCCCAATTGGCAAAATAAGTAAAAAAAACACGCAGCCTGCGTGCCGTTTAAGAAGAAAACACTCCTCCACATGGGTTTTTTCACGATTTTGCCCGCTGTGAAGTGACGAAAAAATCGTCACTGCGTAGAAGTGCGTAGAATTTGGGCCGAAGGTTTCGTGGAGTTATGTCACGGTATTATTTTTTTAACATCACGCGGACGTTAACAACGTAAAGACTATTACGGAAATTATCAATTCAATGATTTGGTTTCGGCAAGTGATTTACCAACCATACGTGATTAATACAAGAACTGTACCCTGCGAAATTTTAACCACTAGTTTAGCCTTCAGCTAAATAAATTTCCGATTAAAATTTTGCAGTTTCAGTTTATGATAATCAGTTATAGTCTATTCGGAAAGCTTTTGTGCAACTGTTGACTGAATCATATCAGTTTTCAACTAATGTGTGAAATTGCCAATTTATAATCTCAAAGGTAATTTTGTCTACATGTTTTAGAGGTTCGAATAAATTTTCGATGCAGCTCAAAACCTGGATTGAATTATCGGATTTTTCAGAGGAACTTAAAATAGATTATTAAAAAACTATTGTGATCGACTTGCATTTTTAATAACTTGAAATAACCCCTTCTTTGAAACTGGATTGAAACGACGGTCTTATTGCTTGTGGCTGGGATAGCTTGGAGGACATTATTAGAAATTTATGTAAATATTCTCAGGTAACAGAGTTGTAAAGCCTATCAAAATATCATCACACTAATTTAGCACGTGCTTAAGTTATCAACACACCTAGGCTCAAATATCACTGCTAAATTATTACCATCCAAAAAATGAAGAAGTTGTGTTTTTTTAGCAATTCCAAACCACTTAAGTTTATCGTACAAACATCTGTAAATATGCTATCGAATGTAATCGAGAAATAATTGCCTTGATTATTCAAACTATCTTAAGATACTTTTCTACTAAAAACGAAATTTAACTTTTAGCAAATCTGTTTCTGTACGAATTCAAACCAGTAAAGTTTTAGTAGAAAAATCTGAAAAACCCTGGAAAATCGAGTCACCGAAAAATAACTGTCTCGATTACTCAAGCGGCCTTGAAAAGCTTTTCTACTAAATGATGAAAATTTTAATAGTTCTAACATCAACAAATTATCAGACTTAGAGTAAATTCAGACCACACTCAGAAAATAGCCTCGATCATCCAATCTACTTAATGAGACTATTGTACTAAAGAACGAAGTGACACCATGAATAAATATCAGAGGTTTTATAACAATTTCTTACCACAAAATAGAAAAGTCCGTAAAATCCAAAATGATTTAAGAGACTTTTGTACTAAAGTTTTCTAAAACTTTTACTTTGAACATATGCTACCACAAGATTTTTCTCACGTCTTATCAAAGTCTTTGTGTTTGCAGATGACAATATCTCATCACTTAAGTTTCTCGTAGAAAAGTATATGAAAGAAGTGTTGGTTATGGAATTTGGCTTGATCAACCTGATCAAATTGTGAGACTTCACTATGGGAAACTTTATTGAAGAGATATTATTTCTGCCACATAGTCCGTCTAACAAATCCTGAACACTGAAGTTTTCTATAGAAAAGCCAATAATTTATTCGAACAACTGAGGCAAATTTCTTCTGATGTCTCGTTCTTTCCAACACATTTAACGAACTTTGCTACGGAAAACTTTAATGTGCAGGATTTATTATAGACACTCTTGTAAACCAGAAGTATACTTTCATTCTCTATCTCTCAGTCAAAATATTTTTAATCGTTTGTAACTGAACTGTAAACAGAGACTTTAGGAAAAGACCTCTCTTTTCCTTTATATTCAATAAAGCACATACACAAACAAATAAGAAAGAAATAAAAAAGAGAAATAAATAAGAGCTTTGCACGTATTTTTTTCATAAAATAGGCTCTTAATAGAACGGGATACAAACAAGAAAGACGAGACTCAAACCCAACCTGGTTTCCACAAGTTGTTTGCCAAGCAAGCTAATATTTAGTCATTTAAAGAACTGCTCCCGCAAAAAAAGATTTTGGGAATCTTTGGATATGTTTGTCATTGGCACTTAAGTGGTTAACAAGTACTTGATACTTCAGCTTATCATTAAAAGTTATAAATTTCCCAATGCGACCAAAAACCTGACTTGAATTATAGGGTGCTTAAGAAAACGTTATAACAGGTTATTGGAAAGCCAGTATGATTAAGTTACATTTTCAATAACTTGAGAGAATATCTTCTTCGAAAACCATGAGCAGCAATATATGTTTAGTAAATCTTAAGGAAAGGACTTACTTTTAATTTTTGGTATTATTTTGTCAATTTTAATTCCGGTAAATAACGAGTTGCAGTTTCTGTTCTACAGTCACTCGACCACTTCTTTTTTGTTTAATTATATCAATCAATCATCAACCGTTTACACATTTCTACATTGGTTCTGGAGCGTCTAAAATCCAGGTCAAAAGAAGTCCGACAAAATTTTTTATTTTTTATTTCCTGATTTGTATACAAGTTCCTAGCTGGGAAACTCAGCAATTTCTCTCCTCCTTACTCTATAGGACCATATACATT
>JAUBWS010125294.1:25103-37548 GCA_032270445.1 Darlingtonia californica
TCCTGATTTGTATACAAGTTCCTAGCTGGGAAACTCAGCAATTTCTCTCCTCCTTACTCTATAGGACCATATACATTTATCATTTTAATTTTGAAAAGAATTTAGATAGACCGACAAGCTGGCCATGTACTTGTCATAAACAACGCCTGTAGAAACCGTCAGCTTTAACGTAAATTTTAATCCGTTGAAAATAAAATGAAGTAATTAATGAAATAAAACCACTGATAAAGACTAATTAACAACCATTTAATAGTTAGTTCCAACTGTGTTTTGAAGATTATCACGTGAATAAAAAGTCAGGATTTAAAGCAAATCCAAAAGAAACAACATCCCGTCAACACAAATTTGGACATTAAGAATGCGGTATGGATGTTCAAAAGATTGTATTTCTAGGTGATTTGAAAAGTTCGCAGCAGATTTTGTAAGGGATTATTATTAATAATTCGGTAATTATCGCGTATTATGTCATCATTAGCGCATGGATTTTGATGTAATTCCACAGCATGGCCGCTGCAAGGATTGCAAGAAAGAGGAATTAACTTAACCTTTACCATTAACACGAAGATTTTTTTGTATTCCACCTAAATTCTGACAAATTGCGATTTGCCTGTTCAGTAGTACTATCAAACGATTTTTGTGTGATAAAAGATCTCTTATCATATTAAACTCCTCTAGCTAGGTAAATACCCTTTTGATTGGGAATTTAGCACATATTGAAAGGTCCTTTTCCGCATTATTCGAGTTTTCTATAGAAACACTTGTTATAAGTGTTTGATTAAGCAAGCAAAATATTGTCTCGATTTGTCGTTCTTTCAATGACATCAGATCGATAGCGCAGTCGGTAGATCAATCATCCAGCAAAGCGAGAGGTAATTAAAATACCAACTCGACCAATTACCTTTTTGCAGTGGCTGGAAAGTCACATTAGTGCATGATCTGTTGATTTATCATAGCACTTTTTTTAACATATCTTATCGGCCAAAAAAAGGTCGAATCTAAGTGACGAAATTTTGGGCAGTATTCTGTTTTTGTATGTTTACTTTACCAAAGAAATCATACCATGCTGGTTTGTTCCATTTATTCATATTCTGTTCCTTGCTTTCGGAGATACGCCCACCTACTTAGTAGTGACTTTAAACTTACCGAAAAGAGGAAATATCGTATTTATAAATACAAAATTTACTCCTATATGTAATTTAAAAAAAAAGTCCAAATTTTGTCGTCGGCTTTTATTATTCGTCGTTTCTAAATGACGAAATTTTCCAAGGGTGACGAAAAATAAAGGCCGACGAAAACTTACGCAGACTTTTTTTTGGCCGATTAGGTAGCCCCTACCAGATCTTTATCTTTATCTTTATTCACATGAGAATAAGAACGCAAAAAATCTGTAACAAACTAATTTTAATCTTGTTTTAATCATCGGACGTTTACCTTGATAGAAGACTCTTATATCCATAATACTTATTTTCTCATTCATGACGAGTTGGCCTTAAACATAATATTTTCAGTCAATTTTTTCGTATTGTCTGGTCTGGTAAATAGGCTCTTTGTTTAACTATCAGGCCTAAAGAAAGTGGTTCACAATCCGCAGAATCATTACCCAAATTACTTTTCACGAGAAAGCTCTAATCTCCAACAAAATTCCTTTTATTATTTTGACAACACTAATTCATAACAGGCTGTATATATTCAGACTGTCCCGATTGTCTGCAATACGGTACCAAAATATTGCGTATATCAGTTTTACAAATTATCTCCAAAAAAACAAAATTGACAATGTTATTTATGTGTAAAGGCCAAATGTGCGCTGTTTGAAATATGATCGAATACAGAATGAAAGATAGCGTTTCATACAATCTCAATTTTCAAAGAAAGAGGCAGGTATATAAATGGAAAAGTGCGCCCTGTTTAGCGCAAATAAGAAAAAAAATATTTTGAAAGATGATAAACCTTACTTTTTCTTTTTGTTCTTCTTGTATTTCTTCTTATTTTTTGAATGCCACACTCCCATCGGGAGTTTGATCCATCGATTCTCTAATATTTTTGGTTCAATGATAGATTCGCTTAATTCTGATTGGCTCCTTCTATTATGAATCAACTGTGATTGGTTAAAATAACAAAAACAAGGCGAGTTTAACACCATTTACGGTCGATTTTTCACTAATTTGATTGGTTTAACAAATGATTCGCATAATCCTGATTGGCTCCTTCTGTTGTAAAAAGTCGACTGTGATTGGTTGAAATAATAACAAAAACAATGCAAGTTCAACACCAATACATTCGATTTTACAAATCACAATGAAAATCCAAAGTTCGTATAATGGTCGCACTATCAGCTACGTTGCAAATCTTTGGGAAAATATTTGAATTTATTCCTTGAACTACTTTAAGCGTAAGTAGTTGTTAACTGGTTCAAAATATTAACATCAAAATGTATAAGGAGATATCTCTATATGTATCTTCCTTGTTAGAACATTTAAATCGACAAATCTTCCAATTTTCACTCAATTTTTAATATATAATTATGATCAATTCTTGTTTTTTTATAGAGACGAATTCATCTAACATCTACTTTTTTCTATGAGTTCTTCTGCAGTAAAGTAAGAAAAAAAGTAAGAAAAAAGTGTAGTTTTTAAAGAATAAAAATCTTTATAAAAAGTTCTATACACCCAGTTGAACAAACCCGTTACACAATAATTATTTGTTTACACCAGTAGACCCCCTGCCTTTCTCCAAAAACCCTTTAATTTCAGGGGGACATTGAATAAACAGTAGATGAATTTCAGACGAGCTTTTCAATTTCAATCTTAACTCTTTCTTGTAGGCAAGTACAAAATTGCTTAAATACAACATGTTGTATGGGCGCCGAAAACAAGTTGCGAGGGTGTTATTGTATTGCTTGGGTTGTAAAAGAAACGTTACACAAAAGTCAAGATAATTTCCACAGGCGTTGAAAAGTTGCCGGGAAGAGTTGTCGGGAAGAGCTGTCGGGAAGAGTTGTCGGGAAGAGTTGTCGGAAAGAGTTGTCGGGAAGAGTTGACAGGATAACGTTGCTTTATAACATGAGCCTTTAAAAAATACTATCATTGGCTGATTGGTGTTGAAAATAATTCAAATGGTCATCACTTGGGATCCTGTCTTCTTAAAAACTTCTAAATACCTTATCGGACGAAAACGTTTTTCCACCAAAATCTTTTATTGCTTTAAATAAAACATTATAGACACTTTGATTTGTGTGGTTCTTCTTTAGATTAAAGTTTTTGAATTGACTTTTCGTCACTTTTGTCCGACGAAAAATGTCCGACGAAAATTTTGCCCGACATTATTTTGTCCGATAAGGTGCGGATGTCGGATAAGGAGTACTTATGGTACATGGCAATTTTAGCTTCAGAAAAGTTAAGTTCCCTTTCTCCTAACAATGAGGATTCTGCCTTCCTAAAACACCAACAGAGAAATCAATGAAATGTCTCCTTCCAAAATCCTCTTGAACTCAGGCCCTGTAAGTTTCAAGCACATATCCATGTTTACTCAACAACTTATCCATACCATAAGACCTTTTTATTTTTCCATAACCATGAACTTATTAGGGACCATAAGCAGATAGAAGGGAAATGCCACCCAGAAAGTCGTTATCAGGGGCGGATAGAGACTATGTGAAAGTTGTGATTTCACACAGTTTTAAGTAGTCTAAAATTATCAAAATCGGGAAATTTTTTTAGATTTTTCGGGAAGAATCGGGGAAATTTGATCAAAAAATTCGGGATTTTCACATGGTGGTTTGAAGAGTCTGTATCCGCCCCTGGTTATAGATTTTAACTTTTGGAGTGAAGTACAAACTAAGTCCATTATTGTATCCAGTAGTTTCACTCCCAAAGGTTCTAAATACGAATCACATTTAGAATTAAACTTCCAGAAAGATCAAATTTGACGTTCCTAATACAACCTCAGAGCAAACTCTATCAAGTCTTCATCAATATTTACGGCGGTAACCTAATGATACAGCTACTCCTAGTGGCTCACACTTTAGGTTTTGTTATCATTGTTACTGTAAGATTTTCTGCTAATATTTAATGATACTTTAAAGCTTGCTTTCTTTTATAATCATTCTCGATAGCGGCCCTGCCCCCCCCCCCTTTCTATTGCTTAGATTCCTAATGAGAAAAACACGGAGAAATGCTCTATATTTTATCTCCCAGGAGACCTTTAGCAATGCCTAAATGTTTCTCCCTTATCCGTACAAAACCTTCTTTTTAAAGTCTTTGTTACGTCACGTAACACGTAACGTTAGATTGACGCTATTTGAAGGTATTTGGGGTATCCATAGCAACATGTTTACTGTTTATTTTAATTGGCGTGTGTGTGGGAGAATCGTAGGTGGACGTGACGCGCTTTCACACAATCATTTAACAACCTTTTCAGTAGTTTTATTCCCATCCCATGCACTGGATTTTGCGGTCAGAATTTGTATTTTGACTGATGGTTAAACTCTCAACTATTGTGTTCACAATATGTATTGTGGTTAACATTTCTAGAAATTTGGTTGGTTAAGAACTCGGGTTGTTAAATACAGTTGTAGAATAGGGCAAAATTTATGGTATTTAATGATTGTGCGAATTAGAAAGTTGTGAGAAATAAAGCCTCTCTCAGTCAGTAATTTTTGCATTCAACCAATATTTTTCTGAGATATAAAAAGTTCATAAGAAAAAAATTTCCAAGCAATTTTAAAATTGAAACACGAAGGAAGAAAATAAAATCAACCTTTTAATATATTTGTATGGTATCAACTTTCAAACACTTAATTAATTTCGTTATAATTCCTTTCTCTAGTGTCCGAAATCATTGGGGAGGCTAGAATAAACGGGGTAGATATGGTAGTTTTGCTCAAAATAAATAAAAAAAGGGTGGTTGGAATAAGGTTGGGTGGAAATTTTCTCCAAAATTAATAAACGTTCCGGGACGTTCATTCCGGACACGAGAGTAGTTCTGTATATAAATCCCCTAAGACCAAAAAAAATGTTCTTCTACATTTTTAATCTTTAATCTCACTTAAAGTCAGGACACAGGATTCTCCCACACACACATTCATTTTGTAAATAGTATCATTGCTATGGACACCGACGTCGTTTCAACGTCCAAATGACGTCAATTTAGTGTTTTGACGTCACAAGGCGTGAATACGAGATTTAGCACGGACTGAGACTAATGATTTGTTTTCTGCAAAAGCATGGGAGATAAAATATACAGTTTTTCACCATGTTTATCTCATTAGGAATCTTAAAACTATAAGGGTATTGACGTCACCGAGAGTACCTAAAAGTGCAACAAAGTTCTAGCCCACAAAGACCATATTTGGAAGAGATTAGCCCATATATAATGATATACGGGACCTTATTCGGTAGAATTTCACGCTGTGATGAGCTAGGAAAGATGTATCAAAAAAATAACTTTTTGAAATTTTGGAGTAGTAGGATAGCAAAAACTTAAATTTGGAAAAGGCGCTTTTTGAAATTTTAGTTTCTTTTTGGAGACATTTATGTTTAATTTTCCAACCAACCTTTGTGTATAGGAGGACCCAGCTAGTGCAAAACCGTCGGACATCGCGCGACCGTTGAACAACGTCGAGCGACGACTTAAGTGCTAACAGGTGAAAAGTCAGTAATAGTAATTTAACGATCGATAGTGAAATTTGAGTAGGGGACAGATATTTTTGTTCGACATAATGAGAAATTCGTTAAAAGTGATAGTTCGTTAAACTGAAGAATCTAATGAGAGCTTTCTTAAGCCAAAAAGGGACCGGGGATTTTTGTTCGATATACCGAGGAAATCATTAAAAAAACCATGTTCTCCAAAACCAGGGTCAACTGTCGACTTTTTCTAAATTAAAGTAACTAATTATTTCAAAAAGTGACTAAACCGATTTTTCCCCCGAAATAGTAATAGATAATCTTCCAAAGACTAACTGACATTTGCTGTCAGACTTTGGTACAATGTAAAGGAAAAATTAATTTCAAATATCAAAATCTCATCATTCAATCAGTTCTCAATATTATTAAACCATCAATTTCTCCAAAAACTTCAACGCTCTTCAGACATTTTCATTTTTCAAAATATTCTTTCTGCATATTGCAAATCAGAATTTTACTTATACTATATACTATTCAATGTTTCAAAACATAACTTATTTGACAGTTCCGGATCGAAATATTCGATCAACCCCCTGTTTGAAAACACGTTTTTTTTATAAGAAAAGTTTTTTTGAGCAAAGGCTCAATTTTCTTAACCACTCCTGAAAACGAGGCTGAGATTTTCTTAAGATTTACATATTTTGAGGCCGAGATTTTCTCATTCTTTTTCTTAAAATAAGATATTTTCTGCTAAAATTTACGTCAAGAATATACATATTCAAAAAGTTTCTTGGAAATATCCTCTGCAGAGCACAAAATTCCCATTAATTCCTTGATTACTGTCCTAACCTAACTTATTACAGGTCTAGAAGAAATACAAAAAAAAATTTATTATGATTTGATATTTCAGGCTGAAGATAATTCAGGGTCATTTACTTATAAAATGTTTTCTTATAAAAAAAAGCGTGTAGAAGAATTACTATTAAATTCTTTATAAGCGAATAGTTTATCCCGGGGGTTGTAAAAATGTCAACATAGTCATTCATTGATGTAGGTAAACACGTCAAACAACCATACTATGATTTCGAAAAATATTCAATATCGTCTAGATGTCGGCCTTCTTCACATCACACCGCGGCGCCCTATTCATTGTGGCACTCTAAAGTTTTCCATAGTAAAGTCTTATAAAGTTTCCTGGTTAATCGAGAAGTTTTCTGTAGTAAAGTCTTATAAAGTTT
Source organism: Darlingtonia californica (assembly GCA_032270445.1). Taxonomy (NCBI): domain Eukaryota; kingdom Viridiplantae; phylum Streptophyta; class Magnoliopsida; order Ericales; family Sarraceniaceae; genus Darlingtonia; species Darlingtonia californica. The sequence goes on from JAUBWS010125294.1 coordinate 31,966, forward strand.
CCTGGTTAATCGAGAAGTTTTCCGTTGTGAAGTCTCATAAAGTTTCCTGGTTAATCGAGAAGTTTTCCATAGTTAAGTTTTATAAAGTTTCCCGGTTAATGGAGAAGTTTTCCATAGTAAAGTCTTACAAAGTTTCCTGGTTAATCGAGAAAAATGTGTGTCTCGATGTTTCATTTTATCAATATGATAAAGATTCTCCGCTGAAGGTTTTTATAGTAAAGTCTTACATATTTCTCTGGATAATCAAGAAAAATGTATGTCTCGATGTTTTCCTTTTTTGCAATAAAACAGGTTTCTCCACACCGAAGCTTTTTTTATAGTAAAGTCTTATAAATTTTTCTGGAAAATCGAGAAAAACATATGTTTTGATGTTACGTTTTTTACATGTTCCTCAACACTAAAGTTTTCCATAGCAAAGTCTTATAAATATGCCTGGTTGGTCGAGAAAAATGTTTCGTTTTTATTAAATAACAAGTTTCTAAAACAAAGCAATTTTCCGTCGTTTTAAGTCTTACAAATATTCCTGGTTGTTTGAGAAAAATAACTCTCGATAATGCATTCTTTCAATATAGCAAGTTTAATCACACAGATTTTTTTCCATAATAGTAGAAATCTTACAAATATTCCAGGCTGCTCGAAAAAAATGTCATTTCAATATAAGAAACTTATAGTAATCCTTCTTGGTTCAACTTTTGGTGAGGATAAAGATGAACAATCACTCTTAATTTCCTATATGTGACGGTCTATGGGAAAGAGGGACATAAAGCCAACCATAATTCACTTGTTTACCTCTCAAAATCATAAAAAAACGTCTGCGGAGGAGGTCATTTCTATTTAAGCGACACGCAATTTGTGTGTCGCTTAAATAGAAATGCACTCATCCACAGATGTTTTTAGTGATTTTGCCAGCGGATAGAGTATGACCACGGTAAAAATGGTCAAGCCACCTTCTTCGTTAGAACATGACATAAATTTCTCTCTACATGTTTCTAGCGACACAGGGCTTTATCCAACCATTCGGTGATACCGCTGTTTTTGCTTAGAAGATTGAGTTTTGTACTGGTCACAGACAGAAAGTTTTCCCGTAAACATTGCTGAAAACGCACTTACTGGGGGAAAACAAAAAAAAAGTTTTTACAAAAAGGCTGGTGGAATTACTATGTATATGTTTTTTTAGGAAGATTGAGTTTAAATGAAACTCAATTAAAGATTGAGTTTTTACCACAGTTCACACCTCGCAAGCTTGGTCTTTACTTAACAGCTGCGGGCAATATTTCCACGTAAAGCCCTCAAAAACAGTTATTATTGTATTAATAACTGCGGTATAAAAATGCTTGGAAAAATCCCAGAGGGGTATCATTCATGGCCGTTATGATGAAGAATTGAAAAAAGCTACTTAATACTGTTAATATCATAAGCATCCCTTTAGGTGTTTCCAGGAAGAGAGGGCCCTCATTAACAGGGCCGTGGCGAGACATTTTTCCAGGGGGAGGTGTAATTGTCAAATTTGGCCGACAAAATATTGAAAATTCTTTTACGAGTATACCCGGCAAAGAAGTTGCTTGGTTTTGTGACGTAGGAGGACGCACCATGGTTGGGTCCGACGCGCCAGAGAAAATTTTCAACTTTGATCCCTCTAGATCTAAAAATGCATTCCCGACGACAAATTAGTATTGATAAAACTCAAATTTCTAACACGAAATCTAAGTTTTGAGCGCGATCTACGTGGACCGTGAAAATTTGCCGACAAAGTACAGAAAAAGTAGGATTTGCCGACAAAATTTTTTCCAGGGGGGGTGTTACACCCCCACACCCCCCCCCCCCCCCCCCCGTAGCCACGGGCCTGCTCATTAATAGCAGTTATTTGTGTAAGGACTATAATTCCAAAGTAAATATTCGCTTAACTCTTTGACTCCAAAAGACGCACACATAAGTCCAAATTTTATCAATTGCCACTATGTTTTTGCAAGCTCATAACTTGTGAACGAACCAACAATGTTTTAAAGAGCGTAAGAAGAGCTTTCTTTTGATACCAAACTGAAAATCTCAATCCACTATCCAGAAATTCAGTTGAGTCTGGAAAGCTTTAAGAAATTTTAAAAACTTTTCACTTTTAAAAGAAAATACAGCCGAGTCAAAGGGTTTTTCCGTGGTGTGCGGAAAGATTACTCAATGTATGGTTTGTTTTGATCCCTCTCGTTTACAGTGGCCAAAACAATGAATCATAGCGCGGAACTAACCGATTGGATCAAATAAAATCGTTTTCATTACGTAATGTTTTGGCCGCCATCATGAGAGGGATCAAAACAAACGAAACATTACGTAGTCTATATGCATAGTGGTGTGTCGTTGTCTTAAGGCTTTCTGAAGGACCAGAGCCAACTTTTCCATTTCTATATGTTGTCAGAAAACCTGATGAAGTTATCCTGGGTTTATATGAACAATGATAACGAAAGATGCTTCTCAAGAAAAAACAGAATTTCATTGATAACATTTCTGTAGAAATATAGAGGCTATCCTGGGTAAATGTGAATGAAAATAATCAAAGATATTTCACAAGGAAGACAGAATACTCATTGATAACACGAAAGCAGCCAGCGAGACATTTTTACAAAATATCTAGGTTCGGAAGGCATGTTTTTCCTAGAAATTTATATGTGTTTGGAGAATATTTCGAAAACCACTTTGCTGAAAAATTTGATGTGTTCGGCCGAAAATTTCGGCTTCCTGGAAAATATGGATGTGTTCTGAGACCATTTGATGCCAACGGAAAAAAAAGAACAGATACCTTGTGTTTTGGGCTCCTATATATTCATGTATTAAACCTAAACGAATTGTCTCCTGGAGAATATGACGTTTTTTGAGACGATTTGACGCCTGCTAGATTTTGTTTTAGATTTCCTGGATAAAAGAACAGATAATGTGTTTTGGGCTCCTGGATTTTCTTTTTCTGCAGAAAAAATTTAACTTCCTAGATTTTTCTAGGTGTTCTGAGACCATTTCGTTTTTGGCTAGATTCCTTTTGAAAGTGACCTTCCTGGAAAAAAAGAACAGATATTAAGTTCATTAAATTACATCACAAACATATCCCCTGCCTTAAGTTTCAGAACGGAAGTGAACATCAAAGACTTAAGGCATATTAAACGTTTCTCAAATAATAAGGAGAAAAAAATCAGTCTCTGAGTTCAACCTCTTTCAAAGATTAACTAATTATAAAATGTGAAGACTATAATAGTTTCCAATTAGTCACGTGTAACGTATATAGCCCATGCTTCCCGCTTCCCGATTCTTTCGCAGGTTCTCGCGAATGCTGCAGGAAACTCGATCAGTGAGTTCTAAGGGTAATTCCATGAAGGCAGAACCCTCACTCTGTCATCACTTCAAATGAGCCTTCTTTGAAGCCTCCTCTGTCTCTTTTACCTCTGTCTCAAAAAGATTTCAGGACAAAAAAACAAGTATCGCATATTGACGCTTTAAACGCGCTACCATTTTAAATCAGCCTCTTGCTATCTTGCACCCATCCCAAAACCTGGCAACATTAAATCAATGCATAGTAATTGTGCAAACTCATAAATGAGGTGCCTTAATCGAATCAACGTGTACTACCATTTTGATCAAGCCTCGGTTTGACACTAAGCCCCAATCTGCAAGGAAAACTAAGACAGTCAGAGTAAATTGAAAAAAAAGATAAGACTAAGAGATTGGAAACTCAAATCAACAAGTGCTACCATTTTGAAAAAGCCTCAGTTTGACACTAAGCCCCAATCATCAAAGTTAACTAGGTCAGATAGAGCTAAAAAAACTGAAAATAACACAAGTATAAGCGGTTGGAATAATCTCAATGCTTATCTCATAACATGGCATTTGCAACAGCATATAAACAACAGCCTTAACCAGTAGATTCATAAATGTAGATACTTTCCAAGAGAAACTAAAAATCCTCATCCTTTCCTTATCAAAATAAGTATATATATACTTATATTTTTGAACGTACTTATAATATTTGCATGCATATACATATAATTTTTACATCTTTATTATTCTCTCTTAATGTTTATTTCTTCTCCTTTTCATTCTTTCCTTATTATTTATTATTTTTATTGCTTTTCCTTTATTCTTGGGTCCTTTATTTTTCATGTTCCTTTTTCATGTGTTTTATATCATTTATTCTTCATATTTTTCAAGGTTCATTGTTACATTTTCATTATTATTATTATCTTCGCATAATAACTCTCATAATGTACTTTTTTGTCTTTTTCTTTTCACCCTTTTTACTTATCCTCTTTTGTTCTCTGATGTTGGCTCCCTCTCCAATAGGACCAATGAAAAGAGAGAAAGATAGAAACGTTTTTCAGAGAGAAAGTGAAAGAGCTATTTGGGGACTGAGAGAGAGAAGGGGAAATTTCTTTGGGACAAGAAAAAATGAAAAGTGCTAGTAGAGGGCCCATGATATAGGGAAAAGTAGAAAATCTAGAGGGACAATGATAGCAAAAAGGTAAAATATCTAAAAAAAGATAGAAGGGAAAGGGGAAAGAATTCGAGGGCGGACCTAGGATATAGAAAAGGGAGAATAATTGTTGGGAAAAAGCTAAGAGAAACATGGAGAGTACACGTTTTTTATAAGAACATCTAACTTTGATTAAGCCTTCAAACGTCTTCAATTTTCGAATTTTAAGCTAAAAAATGTTCTTAAATTGTTCCTAATTATAGCAAAATACAGGTTAAAATCGTTGGATTTGAATATTTTCTTAAGGAAATAGCCTTTTGAAGCCTTCAAATGTTCTTAATAGGTTCTAAACGTTTTGCCATTTGAAATCTTACGTTCTTATACGGTTTGTTCTTGAGAAAAACATGTAACGTGAAATAGCTAGGAGAAAAGGAAAGTCAGAGAAGACCTGCATTAAGAAAGAGGGAGAGAGGGAAAGAGCTAGATGGAGAAATAGCTAGAGGGATAAACAGAGAGCAGAGAAAAGAGCTAGAGACAAATAAGAGAATAGGGCAAAGGGGAGAAGCTAGAAATAGTTAAAGAGAGAAAAGAGAAGAAGGTAAAAGAATCCCAGCAATCGTTATTTAGGAACAATCTGAGGGATCGTCTCCAAAAAATCGGCTAAAATCGGCTAAACCATTTTCAGGAAAGATTAGCCGAATTTAGCCGATTTTGTTAAATCGGTCAAAATCGTCTAAAATCAGCTAAAATCGGCTAAATTTTATAAAAAATTGGCTAAATTCGGCTAAAAATCGGCTAAATTCGGCTATTAGCCGATTTTATTTTGGAGACGATCCCTTAATTTTCAGGAAATAATTTGACCAAATCTTTCGTAAATCTAAAAATGACAGGGTAGACAGAAAGGGGATAGAACCAAATACAGAGGTGAAAGATACTCAACCGTACGTAAACTATGGTTCATACGAGTACGTATGATTTGTTTTCTTCACTCTTCCGAGTTCCGCTAAGGGTTGCAAAATCACGAAATTTTGCGTTCTGTCCCTTTAAAGGTTGCGATTTTAAAGTTTTGGAAAAGGTTTCTGAAATTTTAAATAATATGTTTCAAAAAAATTCCTTTTAAGGGTCCTAAAAGCTTT
>JAUBWS010125295.1:4628-22343 GCA_032270445.1 Darlingtonia californica
TCTTTTTGCGTATTAAAATGAAAATAATTGTTGTAATATATTTTTGTGATTCTCTCAATGGGCCCTTTCATTTTTCAGCAAAAAATCCATGACAAAGTTTTGACCTCAGTTCCCCTTTCAGGGTAGTCAGCACATTGTGACTAATTTACCAAGAAATGCCATTTTTGTTGAGTTTGTGATTATGATATGTCTATGATGATATGATGCAGAATTAACAGTGATTGGTGAAATTCACTACCGAAAGCCTCACAAGGGAACCCCTATTGAATATTAAAAAAACAGGGTTGATTTTTTTTGCTTAAAAAAACAGGTACGTGTAAAAGCAGGGTGGCAAGCTGTTGAAAAAAATTTTGTTCAGCCTTTTTCATACAGAGGTTTCATACCTGGAATTATCTGGAAAAGACCTAGAAAATATCAATTTTTGCTGGCTTTGCTGAAAAGAGTACCTAGCTTTAATGAGGGTCTGAAGAGGGTTGGGTTATAACACTAAAATCATAAGTCAATACCAGTAAGTTATCAGTTAATTTTAGAATTTTTGTAACCTTTTTAGATTAAATATGCCAAGGATTCATCAGAGCAACAGCGATCACATGAGAAATATCAAGATTTTCTTAGATCAAAATATCAGCATACTATTCAACCAGTTGCAGTAAGCTATGCTGGAGAATATGTTGTACCTGTTGCAGGTGGCCATGTGCCTTATGATCCATCCAGCACTTATGGAGGAGGGTATTCTACTGTTGTTAGAGGTAGAGGTGGTAGGGGAGGCATAACAACCCGTTTCAACCCGATAGCAAGACCGATGGGAGGAGTTGGAGGTATGCCAATGGGAATTGCAGGTATGCAAGATGGGGCTGCAACAGTGATCTTTGCATATAATATTGGGCCAAATGCTACAGAAAGTGATATGTATGGACTATTTTCAAAGTATGGGCGTATAACCAAGGTTGATGTTATACAAGGAAAAGGTTATGGCTTTGTTCACATGCCAATTGCTTATGAAGCAACTGAAGCGGTGAAGGCATTGAATGGTGCATATTATAATGGAAAATACCTGCAAGTGTCAATTAAAAATAAAAAGTGATGGTAATTTGGCATTCCTTCATTGCTGACAACACAAAATCCAATTGATCAAAGAGTTGCAAGATGGTAAGTTACATTAAGAAGTATGAAAACAAAAAAGGTCTACAAGTCAAGTTTTGAAACTAATGAATTGAAGTTGAGCATAAGATGAGTTCAGTTGTTTGATGTTTTTAAATTTTTTCAATGCAAAAATTTTGCTTTTGCTTGTGTTTCAATTGTTTTGGTTTTTTTCTTCTTTTGTTGTTTTTATGAAGATTTTTCAAAAGATAAATGTGATATCCTTAATATTTTGCTCATGAAAGTTTGTTTCATAAAATTTATTTCATGTTTTTTCAGTGTTTTTCACATTTGATTTTTTGCTTTAGTTTTTTGTAAGTTTTTTTGTCTATGGATTTTGGTCTTGTAATTTTTAATAAAACATGATAAGATTTTTGTCATTTTTTGTTTTATTTTTTCCCATTTTTTATTGACATTTTTATTTCCTGTTCATATTTTTGTGGTCATTGTTACCACCTTTTTTTAAAAAAGTCAGATGCTCAAATTGTTTGACCCTATTTCTACTAGGTTGTTATAACTTTTGAACAGTAAAAGCTGAGACACGTATCTTTGCATGTCCTTGAAGATTAGAGATGACAGGAAAAAGGTTTTTAACTTCTGTTTGAAAGTTCTAAATGAATTAGAATCAAGTTTTTTTTTATCATACGTATGACAGTTTCACTTTTTCATTTTTTTGGAAGATTTTTCATTCAGTTTGGTCAATTTTTGTCATTACAACAGTTACAAAAATGTTGCATTTTTTGCAACTTTAATCAAATAATTTTATTTTTGAGTTCTCACAAAGTTTCTACATATTTACAAAAAAGGAGGGGCTGGATCAGATTGCCTGGTAGAAATAGGGACATTAAGCATCATTCATAGATAATCCATGTGTCATAACTGAACCTAGATAAGTTTCATCTAACATCCGTTTGGAAACTTTGTTTTGATTCAAAAGCCTAAACTGTTGTGTGTAAGCTAAGTGTAAATCAATATCTACAAGACCTATCAGAACCACATAAAAGATCTGAGACTGAGTTATATCTCAAAAAAAGATTTGTTAATTCAAGTTACCTAGAATTGCAAAAAGATGCATTGCTGCCTGAACAGTCAAGAATTTTGTGAAAATTAAACAATACTATATGTGGCAGTATTGTCCACTGCAGTTGTGTTAACTTAACCCTATTATACCCGGGCTTTTTGAGATTTGTATAGTCTGGGAGGGGGCTTTTTATGCCCGCAAGCCATAACTCCAGATTGGCTTATGCTAGAAACTTGAAATTTTGTATAGAGGTAGCCCTCAATAAGAAAATTAAAAAAAATCATGCTTAATAAACAATGGTTGCTATGGTTACCTGATGACTTTATCACAAATGTGAATTTTTTGAAAAATAAATACCTTTCTTTACAGAGCTATATCTCTTGAACAAACTGAGATTTTTCAATTCTGTTTTGATTTTCTGAAAGTCAAAAGAAAGACCTTTTATAAATATTCCATCAGATATTTATAAAAATCAAGTCCCGAGGCACTACAGGGCGCCAAAACTGCCACAAATTGGCCTCGCCGCCATTTTGAAATGATCAGGTTTTCATAGTTTTTTTTGCATTGATTCTTTTAATGAATTGTACAACCTGTGAAAGTTTCTAGTCAATATCATTTTCCTATCAAAAACTATTAGTAGTTGAAGTTCTGACAATTTTGTATTGGAAAAGGTTGTAAATTGACACCTTGTGTTACATAATTGCACATAATTAATGATTTAATTGCAATAATTACCTAAAATTTTCAGAAAAGAATGTGTCTAATAAGTTTTTGTTAATTGTTGCAAATTTTTAAATTCATAGCATTACTACTTTTTTCCACAGGCAGTTTTCGCCCCTCCCCCTCCCCCTAGGTAAGTTTCTATACATCCCAACTTTTGCATAGAAACCTCTCTAATTTATACTTGTGTGCTACTTTACACTCAGCTATTAAGTTCTAGCTTTTTTGAATGTGGTCATCTTCAGCAGTCCTCAGAATACATAAACATTGTTCTATCATGTCTTTGACTATTTGGAACAAAAATGACTTCAACGTATCACAATTTTTGCCTAAAATTGCAATAATAATAAATTTTGCAAGATTGAGAAAAGAAAAGAGATCTAAAGCCAAATTTATTCAACTTTAGTAGAAAATCATGTAGTATATTATGTCAATTCGCAACAATTTGAAGAGCAATAATTTTTGTTTGTAATTGGTCATGTACTTATTGAGTAACTTAGTGCCATAAGAATATGATTTAATTTATCTGATCTTACATTTATTTTGAAAGTCTTGATTTCTAATTTTTTGTTCTTTCAGTTTTATTTTAGTGAAAACCAATACTTACTGTACTCTTGATAGAATTGGAATGAGTGGGAGAATACATCTCTTTTCTTGGCTATCAGGGAGGATGGTCAAAAGTCTCAAATATGTTATTGCCATATTGATATTGTTAATTTTCTTATATGCAGTGAAGCAATATACAAGTGATTCTACAAGGGCCAATAGCTCTGATGGCAGTTTATCCTTGCACCAAGCTAGAGATTTAATACCTACATCAACAACCTCCACAAATAAACATACTGAAATGTTTGACACAGCTTGGTTGAATAAACCGCCTGAATTGCTAAAAAGAAAAGAAGCAGCTGTAACTAGAAAAGCCAGTAAAATTAACAAAGATAACACTGACAGTACTACTCCAAAACCTTGCCAAAATCTTCATGCTTTCTATTACCCGTGGTATGGAAATCCAAAGTTTGACAATAAATACATTCATTGGAATCACAAATACATCCCTCACTGGGATCCAAACATTGCAAAGAGATATCCAAAAGGTGTACACGAGCCACCAGATGACGTTGGGAGTGATTTCTACCCAGAGTTAGGCTCATACAGTTCACGAGACCCAGATGTTATTGCTAACCATATGGAACAACTTGTTTCTGCCAATGTCGGTGTTATTATAATATCCTATTATCCTCCAACAACGGCTGATGATAATGGTGAAGATTGGCAGGACATCTTTGCCCTTTGTCTTACTACTGCTGACAAATATGGTATCAAAGTTGGATTTCATATTGAACCTTATCAAAATCGAAATGAAAGAACTGTTAAGGAAGATCTCAAACATATGATAACCACATATTCAAAATACCCAGCGTTTTTGAAATTTACACGTAATGGTAAAACATTGCCTTTAATCTATATCTATGATTCGTATCATACCAAACCTGAAGAATGGAAGCGCATATTGTCTCCTTCTGGTAGTAACACCATTCGTGACACGCCTTTTGATGCCCATGTTATTGGTTTGTACGTAGAAGCAGGATCAGAACGGCAACTGTTCAAAGGGGGTTTTGATGGTTTTTATACATATTTTGCAGCAAATGGATTTACGTACGGTTCAACAAGACGAAATTGGAACAGGTTGAAGCAGGTTGCCGATCAAAATAATATGATGTTTATTCCCAGCATTGGGCCTGGGTATTTGGACACAAGAGTGCGACCGTGGAATGAGCAAAACACCAGACATAGAAGTAAAGGTCAATATTATAAGGAATCGTGGAATGAAGCTTTGAAATTAGAACCTGACATTATTTCCATTACATCATTCAACGAATGGCACGAAGGTACTCAAATAGAGAAGGCTGTTCCTCATATGCATAAGTCGTTTGTTTATAAAGATTACAAACCGTATTCTGCTGATTACTATTTATTACTAACTAATTCCATGTCAAAGAAATTTCCTAAATGTAAATAATTACATAATATTCATGCAAATTTATTTATTTTCTGGAGAAAAATGAAATAATTTAGATCAGGCCTGGAAGCTTGGCGGAAACGATCATTATTATTACGGTGTCGTTTCCGCAAAATTAAAATGGTGGTAACGATAAATGGTTTCAATTAAAGCAGTAGCGTATCTAAAGTAGGTCGCGCAAGCCTGGAGGAGAGGTGTCAAAGTCATTAAATGTATTTTTCTTTTGTACCAACTTGTTACATAATTCTCATTTCCTGTAAGTGCGATGTACCTCTGGCTACGCCAAAGTAAAGAGTTTTCTAATAATCAACAAAAATAGTTTATTTGTTCTTTTATTGAAAACAAAATGTTTGCTTTTAGTTTCTCTGATACCTGGAGCCTATGCACTATGCTTTCACTATGCTTCTCTACGAGAAATCTAACAAAAACAATGATTTACTTCACAACTACAAAGTTTTTTGTTTTTGTCATCCTTGTTACCATATCATTACCGCAAACAAAAATTTACGTAAACGATTTTAGGTTCCGTCGTTTCCGCAAACGGTAAATAACGGTAACCAAATTTCGTTTCCCATAAAAGTGTAAACTTTCAGGCCTGTAGATGCTGTAGGTAAATATCAGCTATTTATTTAACCTGTGTAGTGCCAGGGTCTATTTCATAAATATTAAATTGAATCCACAAATTGTGTTTGGATGAAACTAAGTTAAGGTGAGACTTGCGCTCGCTTTAGCATTCCCTTATTAATTAAGTCGTAAATGTCTTTTATAAGAAAATCCTGTACGTAATGGCGTCTATTGGATTCTTAGTTTTCAAATTAGGCGCAAAAATTCACCTCAGGTTCATTAAAGACTCTAGTGGAGGGCATTCCAAAAAAGTTTGATAAATAATAAACGTTCACTTCATAGTTTGTCTTCTTCGAATTACGACAAAATGATTGTATTTAAAATTAGAAAAGAGAAGTTACTTTCAGTGCAATTCTTACATTCATAATGCACAAATTTTTAGCATTTTGAAAATACAGAGACAAAGTTTATTAGGTTTTTCTAACATTTTGATTAGATTTTGACATTAACAGATATTTAGAAATCGTTTTCTGTACGATTCTTATGCTGATACCAATAGTAATTTTTTAATATTTTTGAAATGCATAGACAAAGTTAATTGGATTTTAAGGATTTGTTGTTATTATTATTCTTTGTACATATGATTTTTCGGTATTTATTGTTTTAAAGTTTGTTAGACGAAATTTAACTTCACATGTATGTATTTACATTTTCTACCTTTGAAAAAATCGACTTTTGAAGGAAAATCATGCACGACGAAATAAATTCAGTTTCTCAATACGAAAAAGGAAAGTTACAGGAAAAAGTAAATAATCCCTAACCGATGATCCTCCATCCATCTTTAGGTCAAATCAGGTCCCTTAATGAATTTGCTTTGTCAACTAAATTGGTTAATTTGGAAATTGAATGAAATGAAGACAATTATACTTGTAAAGGATAGGGTCTTTGAAATAAGTGAGTGTCCTATTTTTAATTTGGGTACTGCATTTTGACGAATAATTTGTAAGCAAATTTAGACTAGCTTAAACGTTTTTACGTCAATTCAATCAGTCTTCTCCATAAAGATTTTACCGCGAGCGCTGAAAATTGCGCACGCATCGATCCCAAATGCGATTTCGCGGGTGTGTTTTTGACGATGATTTAAAACGTTGCTTTGATGCTGGTACTTTATCTTGTAAAATCTTGTACATACTATTTTTGTTATATGTGTTTCGCTATATTTCTTTTTGTTTCATGTAAAAAGAGAAAGCAAACATATGTTGAGTATTTCGGAATGATAGAAGAATAATTTGCAACATTGACATTTCAGTTCCATATAACAAGAAAACGATTTTTAAACATTCTTTTGTCAATTTTTGTCACATGTTTTCGTGCTTTATCAAAGAACATGCGTTATGAACGTTCATAAAAAAATCACCCAGTATTTGGTGCCATAAATAAGAGGGATAGAAACATTGATTGAATTCTCCTTCGTTTTTAGGGATGAACGCAGTTATTTCTTAAATCCCTAATTGCTCAATAATCACGAAATAAAAACTAAAACCAATAGACGAAAGTAACGAAATGTATCCAGACTTCAAGAGAATAAGTTTTTACAAATACGCTCGCAAAATCTAAATGCGAGCGCGAATGTTTTGCGCTCGCAAGTACAAAATTTGCCATTTGGGAGCGTGCCTGCGAGCAAGTGCGATTTTGCGCTCACCAAACGGAGAAGACTGCGAATTCTTGGATTTAAATCTTTTTGGTTTTGTTGGTAATATGAAACGATAAAGATTTAACACTGGTATATCCGTTTAGAATGAACTAATGTCTAATATCTAAACCGGAAGTGATGGAAAGGTGAAACTAAATCGATTAAAGCTAGAAGGGGATGTGTCGGTATGAATAATTTTTGATAGTTTCTGATCTCGAATATGGTTTTCGATCTTGTCGATCCTTTGTGATGTCATCCATCGGTATTTGAATGCTTATGGTAATTCGAAAACCACATAGCACTTGGTATTTCCAAAGTTTTTTAACTTAAGTAGAACGATTTTTTTCCACGATTTATAGTCTTAATAGTCGTGTTCGGGCTGCTGTTGATCCCACCAAATATTTTCCTTTAGATCAAGAAAGTGTACTTGATAGCAGTTCTTATTGCTGCTATTTTATCAATGCAGGTTCCTTCAAGGCTTTTTCTTGGCTCTTCAATAATTCTAATTTTTCGTAATCTTCCTGGTGACATTCTCAATATGTTAGCCATGTATCTAAAGCTTTTATCTATCAACCCAAAACTATTAAAAGTCAGCACGTGTGCCACTCTTGGAAGACTTACATTGAATATTAAATCTGCTACTGTGAACATTGGCTCGCTTTATCCCGTCAGAATCGTTATCTTCCCACCAGAATTCTGTAAATTTGCAAATAAACCATTCGAATCTGTTTTGAATACTGTTTTCATGTCTGGACTGGGTCTGTGGTTCTCTTCGCATGTTTGAGCTTATCTGAAAACGTAAATTATAAATAATGCTTGATAATCTTTTATTTGCCTCTCGTCTGCCCTCTCTATCTCATTGCCAAAATATTGCTTTTTTATTTTACAGGTATTTTATGGTTTCTTCTCAGAAAAGCTCCTTGATGTTTTCCTTCTCTCAAAGGATTCTCTCGAATAGTTGCCATACATATTGTACATTCTTTACTTGTCATTTTCTGTCATTTTAGTTTTAACGCCAAAACTGTTTTTAAACATTATACCTTCTGACTGTCTTCCTTGCAATGTAATCTCCAGTCTTTCAAATGCAGTCTTCGGCGTCACGACTCTAGTCTATGACCTTTCTTTTTGTCACACTGACAACTTTTTATCTGTCCTTAGCTCCTTTTAACATCTTTCAGCCTCGTAATGGCGTAGGCTATGCTGGTTGAGAAGTCAGGGAAACTTTCACATTTTAATCAGGGAAATGAGGAAAATGTCCGGGAATTTGATTACTAAATTTGGCTGGCAACTCTGATAGTATATACCAGGGTCATCCTGGTTATAATTTTCTACATTAGGTGTCTATTATTTTTAGAGAAAAATATAAAGGTCTTATCAGCTGGAAACCATTTGATGGGGAGACTGCCAAGGAGGCTTTTGTCTCTAGAACAGGTATTGTTGAAATATTTTGTAATTCCGCTGTCTATTAAAATTGTTTGAATAATCATGTTTATTAAAAAAGGTTTTCGGTTGCTTACTGCTATCAATTTACTATCACTTCAATCAATCCTTCTGCTACTTGAAACTTCTAGAGCTTTTTTGGCAATTTAATAAATCACTTTGTCTCCGTACAAGAAAATGTTTACGCAAAGATCACTCTGTTATACTACACCTGAATTCGCATTGTATAATTATGTTGATAATTTAGTTCAAAATGCAAAATTCTCAGTGTGTCTTTTTTCTGGTTTTAGTTTATTCTACGTCAACAGGTGATAAGTTTGTACCGTGATTTTATGAAAATAACCAAGCATCTTCCAGAAGCTGATAGAAAAGAAACAAGAGAATGGATACGTCAAGATTTCAAAAACAACATGCATCTTAGTGATGAAGTAAGAACCTCTATTCTGTCCGATTTTTTCGTTTAACCTTTCTGCATTTGTAATGAGTCACGGCTAACCCAATCAGGCTATGCTTGACATAACAAAACAATATGAGATAGGATTGTAAAATTAATCGGGCCCATGAAAGATGTAAGGCTCGTTTGCGTTTGGTCTGACCCCCTCCCTTCCCTCTTAAGTTTGAAGGAATATACTTTTCTGCATTGCCTATTTAAAAATAAATTGTCTTAAGTGGAAACTGGAAAACCTGGTCTCGTTTCCTTTCTACCTCCCTAAGATGTCCCTGTAATTGTAAAAGGAAAGTTGATAAGATTGAAACTCAGCTGTTTTTGTTTCATTTAGCTTGATATCAAAATGCAGTTATCACGTGGTCGTTTATCGTTACGAGAAGTCAGCGCAGCAGTATACCAAGCTAAATGAACAGGCGTATGCGCAGGTGTGTGGAATTCTCACCGTGGTTTAGCAATAGATAGTGCTGGTTCCTCAATTAGTTTTAATTAAACATTCTTTAGTGTGACGTGCTGACGACAATATGGATCGAATCACGAGTTTGAATTATGTGGAACACGTTTGCGATTAGCAATACGTGTATCTCTGTTTGTGAAGCTTCAAAGCCCTAGAAAATGTGACCCCTTATGTTTTCAGTGTAAAAGAACAAATAATATAGTCCCTCCCTTACTCTCAGTATCAAGCATGACCGCCCTCGGGCTTTTTATATATAAACGTTAGGTTTTTCACTGTTTTTTAGTAGTATCCATGATTTTGTTTTTGAATGTTTACTTGTGGTTTTGTTTATGATTGGTAGGGTGGCCTAATGAACTTGAACCACTTGATAGAGTCAATAGAATTAAAATAAAAATATAAATGATTAAACTATCTAATTTTGACCAGTTTGTTTATACCATTTTACTTGAAAACTATTTTATATAGAGATCCAGTTTATTATTTCTATCATAAATGAACACTGTAGAAATTCAACTTTGTAAGAAAAAACTATGATATGATTTTCAAATACTTGGCTTGTTTGTTAAGTTTTTTATTAAGTATTTTTTTTATTTGTGTTGACTACAATTTTGGAGCTTGGTTTTTGAATTCACATGCAAACATAGTTTAACAATGTCCAACCATGGAGGTAAATAAACAAGGGATATAGAAAAGGGAAGCCCAATTCGATGGGCGCGATATACCCCTCGATAAATTGGGTTTCAGGAAGAGAAGACACCGTATATAGTATAGACTATATAGTCGAGCTCAAAGTATAACTTTTTTTTTTAATTCAGGTGTATTGAAATAAACCTTAGCAGCTTCACATTCGCCAAAACCTTTACATTTTTTTTACTGTAAGATCGTAGTGTTAAATTTCCATTCTTCTAGAATTAACTCCCAATTAACTCCCATTACTTGAGGAGTATTTTTAAATGACAATTTTACGTAACCCTTAATTGGCAGAACACGTACTTATACGTTCAAATCTGGCCAAAAAACTGAAAGCCTTTAATTCCTGAATGGTTGAAAATCACTGTTATCCTCCTATAATATTTTTGACAGAGCATAAAAAAAGCTTTCTTCCAAAATCAAACTTAAGCCGTTGATCTCTTTATCGTTTCCAGAAAATTAAGTACTGAACAAATTTTTGACCTCATCTAAAAATTGTTTTGCTTTCTAAGAATTAATGAAAAGGAACATGTTTTCATTCTTCGAAACTGTTTAACCCAATGGTTTGAAATTTTATTTTTAGATGGATAGTATAGACAAAGCATGTACCC
This sequence comes from Darlingtonia californica, assembly GCA_032270445.1. Taxonomy (NCBI): domain Eukaryota; kingdom Viridiplantae; phylum Streptophyta; class Magnoliopsida; order Ericales; family Sarraceniaceae; genus Darlingtonia; species Darlingtonia californica. The sequence goes on from JAUBWS010125295.1 coordinate 15,430, forward strand.
CTTTTAAACAAAAATATGATCAATGTTTTAACAAATGGTATTCAGAAAAGTTCTTAACTGGTCAGTGGACGCAAAATAATGGCTCAGAACCATGTGCAGAATTATTTGCTCAATATAAATCTTGTGTAACGGTAAGAAGATATTTAACTTTTTGAATTAAAACTTGCGTGACTATCTAAGTTATTTTTTCTTTTGTTTTATTTTTGATTTTACTGCTCCTGGCGATATCACGTCGAGTGCCTTGCAGGAGTAATTGTATTTAATTCGATTTGAGATAAATTTGATGTCTGAACAAGACCTTAGTATTTTTTTTTTGCGTTCGGAATTTTGAAAGAATTAAATAGGAATTTTTAGAAGAGATGACCGGTTTTCTGATGATCGGAAAAAGTCCGATTTAGTATTACTTAAAATTAGGTCGAAAGGCCTGAAAAGACTTGCAGTGATATAGTTATTTTTAGTTTATCACAATTTTAAGACTTGAGTAAAACGGTTGGTTACGGAAATTTGAATGAAAATGTTGTAAAGAATTGAAAAATCATTCTTTTAGAAATCATTGAAAGAGAGGAATATCGAATTGGATGAGGTTATGACAGCCATCTTGGGAACAGACGAAGAGAAAAAAGCTCCACCTGAAAGTAGCTGAACAATATGGTTATTGTAAAGCATGACTTTACAACGAACTATATTGGTTGTAAAAACGAAGGTCCATTCGTACACTTAGCTTGTTAATTACCGACAACTGCAAGGTTGAAAAATGGATGGTACGATGAAATGGCTGGGTAAATGTTGATTTTGGATACACGATTTCGAATTGGTCGGATTATGCATAAATAAATATCCGTTTTCAAAATTAAAATTGGAAGAATCCATTGACAGTTGTTTTACCTTTGATAGTTTTTATACAATTTTAATAATAGATTACTATGTACAATTAATTTTAAGCACACCTAGATTTCGCTGTGGTTGCTTTTTGTAAATAATGCATATACGTAGAAATTCTTATTTTGTTAAATGCAACTTGACATTATGTGTTAATTAAAGATTTGTGATTTAAATTCATAAAAATTATCACTTTACCTAGGATCAGATCTTTTGAGTTTCGATATTCGCTACCTTGAATACATGCATATAGTGCCAAGCTAAGCCACAATGCAGATGTCATTGAAAGCCTATGGAGTTTTGGACGCTGGACAACTTGGCCCACATAATCCAAGACCCTTTTCAAGAGTGTAGGGAGAATTTCATTTCTTTCCTTTACGAAACACAAATAATTTATAAATTTCTTGTGTCCAGGGCTGACAAGTGTTAAAAAGTCTAGGAATTTTCGGACCTTTTAAATAGCACGTAAATACTTTCATGGCCTATGAAATCTTTCGCTAAAAAAGATTCACACCGAATTTAGCCACTTTTTGTTAAAGCCTGGATATCTGGTGAAATTTTTGCGCCAAAAATCTGAATTTTGCCACCAATTGCCGTTTATGCCAACTAAATTTTTAAGAATATTGTATATGATATGGAAACATGTGGCATGATCGGAACTATAAACCACATTTTCAGAGATAAGTATTTCGGTCATGGAAAATTCAAAGCCCTTACGAACTTCATTCAGCCATGGGACACGGGAAACCCTGCCTATCCCCTAGAGAAGAAATATTGCTTAACTTTAAGATGGCTTACCAATAAAAAACTGTGTAAAGTGGGAAATTCCGTTTTATTGATTAGCACTAAGTGCAACAAATAGTCTTTCAAATAAAAGTGTTTTGTATCTTTATTATAATCTAAGTCCTGAACTAAAATTCAGGTGAATTAGAGGCCGTTTACATGACAATTTCATTTCGGGCGAAAAGAAATTTATTTTTAAAAGTCACGACTCGAAACTACCCGAAATGAACTCATTTCGGTCAAAAAGACAGAAATGAAATTTCATTTTGGTGTCAAAGGAAACCCTTTAAAAGGTTACGATTAATGACATTGTTAAAAGATTTAATTTCGCCCGAAAGGAAATTCTAATTATGATCCGTGAATATTTAATGAGATTCAAGATTTTCGTTTAGTTAATCAAATTTCGAATAAAAAGAACGATAAATGGTCCAAAGATAATAATTCTAGTTCATTCCCTAAAGCATCATGTGTACGACTTAAAAAATTATATTTTCTTCCGTGAAACTCGTGTTGGTGTCTCAAGATTGTGTTTCTAAAACTGCTAGTATTTTAGAGGTTTTTGAGCTTCGAGCTCGTTAATTATTCATGACATTAGAATTTTACTTAATTTCGGAAATATTCGTTCATTCTAACATGATCTTACCAAGAAAACTTGTTTAAAGGTCAATTTAGAATAAAGAATTAGCTTTTTAATTGGTATACCACCTTAAAGTCCGAAAAAGTTTTTTTCCCGCAAAAAAATTGGGAAATCGGCATAATTCCAATAAGTTTATTCTCGTATCATTCGTGATAGTGGTTGAGGTGAATTTTTTGGAAAGAAAAATAAACTTTTTATTCATCTTTTATCCAAGTCTTTTCCTTTTTAACTAAATATACCCAAAATATGCTGTTGAGCCAGCCAGTTAAAAACCAGGGTATCCGTAATAAAAAACGGAACGATAAAAGACATTCAAGAAAAAATTAATTTAATGGCATCCAAGTGTAAAGATAATTAAAACTTTTGTAGAAAAGGGTTTCACATCATCAGAAATTCCCCTAAAAGGCCGTTTCTTAAAAATAAGGTCTGTTTACACTTCAAATTGTAGAAAGGGACTTCATGAATTTTTTGACAAAGCATAACTTTCTATTTACCCAAACGTGATTGGGTTCTGAAATTTTGAGATAGCATAAAAGTAAGTGTTATCCATCTCATGAAACTAAACTGAAAAAAAGTAAATAATAAGTCGCTCTTTTAATGGAAAACTTCAAACCGCTATAACTGCCGATAGATATATGACCCGTACATGAGCTGATAATGGTATATTCTCTTCCCAAAACTTCCGACTACGGGATGTGCGGCACTTAAGGGTATGTATTTCGGCGTTGGAAAAATGCACTGTAAGGGTCGGATTTTACTTGTATGTAAGGGTCGAAAATTGAAAAACAGGTAACACGAAATCCAAATATGAACTTTTTCATACTTTAATTAAATTGTGAATAAAATAAACCCATTTTACAAAAAATGCACTGTATCCTTGCAAATTTTACAGTAGTCTGGATTCACCGACCCTTCCAACAGTTATACTTTCTATAAAAAAAACCGTGTTTGGCAGAGTGATGTGAAGGTAGCCAATTTACCTACGTGGAGAACCTTTTTGTTGGGAGGCGCTGCGGCGGTTCTGCGAAATCAATACAACACACCCCGGGGCGCACCGGTTCTCTTCCCTATCCATATCTCATCTCCCGCCTTTGGCTGGGCGTTAAAATCAAAAGTTTGTTTATTGAAATTAGTGCTTGGCAACGAATCCGCCATTATAGATCGAATGTTCAGATTTGTTTTTTCACGTTGCGAGTCCAGTCGGTAGTGAAAGCAAAAAGACAAGAGAAGCGAATGTCAAAAGTAAAAGAAGAAAATGTTGAAATGTTGATGGCAGATACTTACCAAGAAGGAGTACTCAAACTACATTCAACTAAGTTTTCAGAATGCTCTGAACTGTTCGGTTGATACGAAACTGCAGTAGGCCTTTACTGTTCACTCGTTTTTGGGACAGTTTAGGGTTTACTATTCCATTTTTTATTCATACAGGGGTATGGACGAACTTTTCCAGGGGGGTATTTATAGAATGATTTTCCAGGGTGTAAGAAACTTTCTTAGGTACTTTCCAGTGGGTAAGGGTTTTTGTTTTTCAGTTATCCAGCCACTGATGCAATATCTTAACTTTTTCCAGGAAGTACAGTCTAACTTTCCAGGTTTTTTTTTTATTTGAACCAAGATTTTCTCAACCGGTGAAAAAGTTCATCCATACCCATGTACAGATAAAAAATGGAAAAGCCCATATTATTATAATTATAATTCATGTTTATAGTGGCTTGTCTGGATAAACCCAGACCACTAAGTGCTGAAGTTGTTTCCACCAGGGGCCACTTGCGTTTGGTCTCTAGTTTAAAAAATTATAAAAATTTCATTCTGCTTGTTTTCTTGGCTAGCCAAGTCGGTTAGGTTGGAGCATTCTGCTCTGGTCAGAGCATTCTGAAGATTTAGTCAGATGTCTCAAACTTTGAACGATCATACTGTAACATGTCACCCCTATGTGAAAATCTTTATAATATATAGTTTTTTGTCCTTCTGAATCCTGTAAGAGTTAAATTTATCAGAATTTTGAGTTATATACAGTACCGTTAGAGGGTAATTTAAAAGAATTCTTCAAAAGAAAATCTTTGAATTTGTATATAGTATTAAGAATGGTAAACTTTTTTGCCTCAGTCAGTTGTCAGATGGCAAGCAATGGAAAATTAATGACAAATACAAACAAGCAGAGTTTATTAGAGATGAAAACGCATTTTTCTTTTTTTTTTCGACTTCTATCGTGTCAATTATTTTCAAACTTTCAGGAAATGTTAATGATATCAAGATACAACTTATGTCTAAATTTCATTACAAACAAATTAAGGCAACAAAATTTATGACAAAAAAACTGATTCTCCCCTTAAGAAAGTCTTATAAAAACACAAAAGTTACCTCCGCAAATATTTCTAGCACAGCGATGGAGAATAGTCAATTATTACTTATCGAAATCGTGTATTGGAGAATTTTTAATAAATATCCCCTTACAGATGAATCCTCATATTACATCATTTGGCAGTCAACTGACTTATTTCATCTATTTTCAGCTATTTGTTAGGTCAATAAGTCAAGTTTGGTTGGCAGTCAAACATAATCTTGCTCAGGGGCGTATCGTGAAAAATAAAAGAGGGGGGTCGAATCTAAGAATAAAAGGGGCACCAAAAAAATTATAAAAGTTATTACTTGTAAATCGTGATGAAAAGCAAAATACTCATCTGTTGTGCGCGATTAGTTAAAGTTTGTGCATGCAGCCGTGCAGGATTGGTTAAAATGTTAGTGTGCACAGAAAAATGCACCTGTGATAAGGTAGATAGTCATATTTGCATACCTGTGGGCAAAACAAAGCTTGTGCACAAATGTTAGTTATCTTGAATGATGAAATAACCATGTATAAACCACATTGGTGTGATTTCCATTGAAATGGCAATCGAGAAATGTTTTCTATTTCTTGAAAAATGGTAAATATACAATGAATTTCTTTAATAATAATTAAATTGTTAATGCTACTTGCTCAGGTAATTATTTTGCATGACTTTTCATTTATAAAAACAGAAAACAGACTATTCTATTTTGAATCGCAAGCCAAAATAAGCAAAACTAATGCTAAGGATCCTATTTTTAAAAAACTTTTTTAACCTGTCTGAAACTGAAGGCTTAGCTAGCATAAAAGCACAAAACTTTAGTTTTAAAATGTTGCCATTTTTCTCAACTCCTTTTCATTTTCTATCTGTAGAAAATCCAGCTTTAAAAACTAATAAAATTCACTCTACAGTTCCCAACTCCTCATTTTAGGGCTGTGTAGACCAATTGTGGCTTTCTGACTCCTCCCTCCCTTTCTATCTGTAGAAAATCCAGCTTTAAAAACTAATAAAATTCACTCTACAGTTTCCAACTCTTCATTTTAGGGCTGTGTAGACCAATTGTGGCTTTCTGACTCCTCCCTCCCTTTCTATCTGGTGAAAATTCAGCTTTAAAAACTAATAAAATTCACTCTACAGTTCCCAACTCCTCATTTTAGGGCTGTGTAGACCAATTGTGGCTTTCTGACCAACTTTAATTCAGCTTTTCTGTAATTGTACACAATAAACAAACCTTTTCCTGCCTATATATACCAAACCTTTTCCTGTGGTCTGAATCTCCCTGAAGACTATTTATGCTTTAATTTTTGTAGATTTATTTTGTATATAGTTTTTGAATGGCACATTCTTTTGGTTGTAAATGAATCTGTTTTTTGTCACTCTAAATGCACAATATTTAAAAAAATGAGTCATTGAAAGACACTGAACATCTATCACAGCAGATCACAATTATATTATTTTCAACAATAAATTCTGTGATCTTTGTGTTGCATGATTTAGGTAATTGTATAGCTTGAAAAAGTCACTTTTCTCTATCTGATCAGTTACAAAAATTTGCGAGGTTTCTGAAATCACTAAAAAATGGATTTTTTGGTATATCTTCAGCAAAATGACTTAATAAGGATAACATTTTGTGGATAGTAAAATCCTTGCAAGGATTAGATATACAAGAAAAAATTTGTCAAATCTGACATAAGTAAAATCCTTGCAAGGATTAGATATACAAGAAAAAATTTGTCAAATCTGACATACTTTCTCTTTTGAACAAAAAAAAAACTTCATGACCACTGTCTTCAAAAAATCACTTTTTCGCAATCAACAAACTTTTAATCAAACATAAAAAAATACAAAGCTACAAAAACAGACGAAAAAGGTTTTGAGCCCCCCCCCCCCCCCCTCCTGTTTTTCCTGAATAACTTTTTAACAACAAAAGCTTATGTGCTGAAATTTTTCAAAATTTGTTGACCATGGCAACCAAAAATTTGGGGCTGCCCAGTACCAAAAAAATAATTTTTTTTTGAAATCTTTGGAATTACTTGAAAATCGCATAATATGTTAAAGAAAATTACATTAGCTTTCAGAAACTTCAAACAGAATTGAAAAAAACATTATCCAATCAAAAGTGATTGACTTTTTTGTGATTTTGGGCATTTTTGGCAGTTTTGGCAATTGATGACATCAACAAAAAGCCAGGGACCGCGGAGCCGGGGGGGACTGGGGGGGCTTTAGCCCCCCACTTTTTTGCGAACTAGTGTTTTTTTTAATCACCATAATTCTTACAAAATGAATGG
>JAUBWS010125517.1:359-18740 GCA_032270445.1 Darlingtonia californica
ATTTTCATTTTTGGGCCCTGGACATGCCCTAGACCCTTAAAATACACTAAGCAACTTTAGGGCAATCTACAGAAGGAACTAATTGTCAGATGTTGCTGAAATTTGGCACCCTTATAGTTTGGATGAATATCTGGGGGCGTCTTTTTTATTTTTTCAAAATTTTCATTTTTGGGCCCTGGACATGCCCTAGACCCTTAAAATACACTAAGCAACTTTAGGGCAATCTACAGAAGGAGGAACCAATTGTCAGATGTTGCTGAAATTTGCCACAGTTATAGTTTGGATGAATATCTGGGTTTTTTTTTTCATTTTTTCAAAATTTTCATTTTTGGGCCCTGGACACGCCCTAGACCCTTAATGTACACTAAGAAACTTTAGGGCGATCTACAGAAGGCATCAATTGTCAGATGTTGCTGAAATTTGACACACTTATAGTTTGGATGAATATCTGGGAATGTTTTTTTCATTTTTTCAAAATTTCATTTTTGGGCCCTGGACACACCCTAGACCCTTAAATTGTGCTGCAACTGTCAACCTTCAATGAAAGCCTTTCAAACTGTGTGATCTCTGGATTGATAAACAAGTTTAGAAATATCTTCCACGTGCGTCCATACATATCATTCCTGAAAATCTTAAATTGTATTATTAATGTGTTAGCGATATTCGTGAGAAGTGATGCTTTTGTACAGTGACCACGTTTGCCGCAACTCCCTTTGCCAGGCTCATGCTCACAACGATAGTCTTCTTGAGCGCATCCGTAGGGACTAGAATAATTGTTCAACAGTGTATGCACGGATTGTTCTTCGTTAGTATCGTTCACGTCCAAACTTAAAATTTTACTTTTGACATCCTTTTCTGTTGATTTCGTGATAAAATTGCATGGAATGTTTTGCACCGTAAGTGAAGTTGAGCCCAGTCCGGTGAGCACGTTACTAAACAGTAGCTTATGTGTATTGCAAATATTTCCCGTTATAGATGTCAGTATTTGGTTGAACAAAGCAGCCAAAGGAATGAGAGATAAACATGGGAACGCCATCTACAATGCTCATTTAGTGTTGATGTTTCATCGCATTTGTAAACTGCTTTTCTATGGCATCAAACCAGTATTTGTTTTTGATGGTGGTGTTCCGGAGCTCAAGAAAAGAACATTGGTCTGTCTTCTCTGTCTTTTTTTCTTTTATTGTTTGGCTAACTTAGACCAATTTTTTTGTTTGTCTATAAAAGTAATCAAAATGGCATTGTGCAGGGAGCAAACTCAAAATGAAGACTGAGAAAAAGCAAATCCAACTGCCATTTCAAAACTTAAAAAGATTGAAATTGTCTCTTGGAAAATTGAAGATCCGGTGTCCGCTGACTATAGGAATTCTGACAGCATGTAATTGCTGTATTCTTCTCTTAGCGCTTAAAGTATTGCATCATCATCTTTAGGTTTCTTCCATTAAGTTCTGTTAACTTGCATTATCTAAAGGAGGCGCTCTCTGCCTACTCTTCGCTTGTAAAAATTGATAGCATTTAAATCTCTTGGAACGTTGTTCGAAACGTTAATTCCATTATATAATCAATGGCAAATTGAAATCGTTTTAGAAAATTAGAAGAGAAAGAAGAACGAGAGCCGAGACTGGGAAAAAGAAAACAAAAGAATTGATATTGAAAAATTATCTCCAGACAAAAGCCTTAGAAGCAGTATCGGGTACTAAGAGGTACTTGTTATATAGACATTCTATGCTCGTGTACTTTACGGTATTGAGTATTTGACGTACTTCGATGTTAAACCTATTTTTTTTTATATATAATGATGTTGAATTCTTAGATTTCGGGTAAGCCAGAGGCCTACCCTAAAACTAGTTTAGAGTTTAAGCATTAAATTTTCACTTTCTCACTTTACAGAGTTTGGCTAACAACAGCCAAAAATGTGTTGACGTCAGCAAAAAGTTTTTAAAAAATCAATGTTATTTTAAAAAAAGATAAAGGTACTACAGATGTACCAAATGATGGCCTAATTCGACACCTTAGGATTTAAGCAGGAATTAACCCCCCCCCCCCCCCCCATGAGTCTAACGTCCGTCTAAATAGCCAATGGACAATAGGGTTTTAAGGTGTGTTTATGTGGCAAAATTCATTCAAAATATTCTTTAATCTCCTATATATTCACCAAAGACACGTTATCCCCATGATTATGTGCAGTGTTATTTGTGACACAACGAGCGGAATCATTTTGTTTTACTGTTTTGCCCTTATTAGCCCAATCAAAATTTTGGAGTCGCTGAAGTGCAAGTAAAGTAAAAACACAAAATCCGAAGAAAAATATTCTCATCTTTATTATTGTGAAATGCAAATTACGAAATCGGTTGTTCCTGTTGATTCTGTTTTGAAATAAAGTTATAGTTTTTTTTTTTACATCCCTTCACTAAATTTTCTGGGTCATAAATAATGCAAAGTTAATTTCACCATGGATTTCACATACATTATTGCAAAAGCATTGTTCCCCTACTTTCATAAGTTATATCACCTACTCTACTTGAGATAAATAGACTATCCCAATAAGGAAAACATTTTCGCTTACATGCTATAGGCAAAGTACATCTTATAAAGTTATTTATTTGGAGTATGTAACCTCTGTGTCTGCTCAATTTTATGATTTCGAGTATGTAGCTTAATGTCTGTTCTTTGAAAAAAATATCTAGTCAAATGGAATCTGACCAGTTTAGTTGTAGTTGTAGAGCAAAGGAAATGTTCTGGCCAACAGCGTTTCCATTTCGGGTGGAAGAAGAAATAAAGAAGTATTAAAAAGCAAGGAGAAAAGATTTTGCTTGAAAAGAATTTCTAATTCATCGATATACATTTCTCGCGTCTGAACCCCAAGTTTTCTCCATCGAAGTTTACCAAAAATAACGACTTCTCCTCCTATGGCACTGACGGGACTTAAGTAAGACTAACTTAGCTTGCAGTTTAGGGCGTAGAATAAAAACGTCTTTTTCCGAAAACTACTATTTGTAATGGGGAATGATCATGACAATGAAACTGCTTAAGTGCTACCAGAATATTGAGGGGCTTAAAGATAAAGATAAAGTAACGAGGAAGTGGAAAACTAGTATTCTTCTTTGTTAATGAAAACACTAATAATTATTATTATTATTTTGCTTTTCAGCACCACGAAATTGAACTTGCTAGATAAGAAGGAAAAAGAAGATATATTTTTGCTACCAGAAATGCCAAACATGGAAGCTTCGCAATCAGACAGGTATGTACAAAAAATATTTTATGGTCAAAATATGAGATGTTATCTGTTAACATGAGCTATTCTCATGTATAAAATATCTTGCCTCTCCATAGCAAGCACGACAAATATTGTGCAACCCATATTTTGTTTTAAAGAGATGTCTATAGTCAAGATTCATTTGTCGCACGGGTATAGCAGAAAAAATGCAAAATGAATAATCACAAATAATCCGAAATATCCAGTATTAACCAGCTATTGGACAATGTTGAATCCACTGAACATCTAACATATTATACTAGCTAGTTCTCAACCAATCACGTCACCTTATTCACCCCCGTGGTATAATAAACAGATAATTTACTTCCTCTGGTCTTTTTTCCTGCTGTCTCGCCTGTGTGCATTTTATAGGTGTTAGGGCACCAATGAAACATTAAAAAATTTATTGTTTCAATTTTCTCGAATCAAGTTTTTTTGAAACACGGTAACTTAGAAAGAACAGTGACAGCTGAAACTTTAAAGGTGTGTTATGTTTGACGTTTTATTGCCCTGTGGAATGGACTATATGAGATATTTCAGTGTGCTGTGTTGGGCTTATCATTTTTTTTTCCTCTTTTTGAAACGTTACTCGCAAAACTTTTGTTTAAAGCAATTTTAGGTCGAATATTTCAAACAGTTTTCAAATTTCGTGTTAATGAAATGAAGGAGGCACACTTATTAACTATTCTTTTGACTGGGCGTTCATGAATTACTCATGACATTAAAATTTTGATAAATTTGTCAATTGGCTTGGTATTAGCACATTTAACCCTAAGGTCTTGCATTTGATCCTCACGGTTGTTGCGCTTATATGATAAAGCTGTGCTGACACTTAATGATCAGTCCCTGAGGTTGGTACAGGTCAGTATTTCTCAATATTTAATCTTAAGGAATAGACTTTCAAAGACGAAAAAAAGAGAATGATATAGCCATAAGTGCTTTTAACGGCGCCTTACAACCATGAACCCTTTTTTGATTCATTATAATAGCTCATCGGACGATGATTTGATCAACGAAGATGAATGGCTACAAACGTTGAATGAACACCATGTACAGGTATGTAACTTTATTCCGTTTTTCTGTATTCATTCTAATTATACGTTTTCCTTAATAGCTAAGTAACAATTTTACAAGCAACACAGTGTGGGTCAGTTGTCGAATGGTGAATTCTGAGTTCAACGCTTTAGTTTCACTGTGATAATTCCCATCACTGTTAATTCCACAAGGTAATCTAAAAGTGATTCCTGGAAGGTGTATGACCGTGGCTGATAACAGTTCTAAAGGACTGAAGAGCTTTCCTGGGTAAATAATCGTAGTAATATTAACTTCATTTCTTTCAATCTGGATTAAAGTTGTATTTGTCGAACCTTTTATCGTGAAATATTTTTGGAAGTAGGCTTTTGAATTAATGAACATGCGCTCCGTAAAGAAATTGTAACTTGTTTGATTATTTTTTTTATTGTGGTGTGTTTACAAACAAGATGGATTAGAAAGGCCTAGCATCATATAGATTAATCAAGAAACTTCCTCTTATATATTTTAAAAGTATATTGTTATAACGATGTTTAATACGAAATCTTTTACAGTCCAGGCTTTTGAGAAAACTTGTCCTTTGATACAGGAAAATACTTCTGTTGTCAATAAAAATGACGCTGTTCGTGAAATTTGGCCGCTTGAAACTTGTTTAACATATATACGTCTGACATCTGTTTTTAGGTGATGTTCGACCAGCCAGATACAGTTGACATTGAATCTGCTGAATTTTTATCGTTACCGGCTGAAGTGAAGCATGAACTGTTGACAGAAATAAAAAATTCGCATAGGAGAAGGTACAAAAGGAAAAACGAGGATAACCGACTGCCAGATGTAAGTTCCATAGAGTATAGCTAGTCTTTCCCAGTGGACTAAATTGATAGAAACCCTATGTAGAGGAGTGAAGCAGTCCTGCGTACCGTTTGAATACCGTTTTAATTTTATTTTGAAGAGACAAATATACATTCTCCAACTGCTGGTTTGAAATAGTCAGTAGTGGCCAAGTTGAGGTCACGTCCCTAAAGTACGATATGTTTTTTTCTTGGTACTACTTCTTCCGACTAGCATAACTTCTTTAAACATGAAACATGAACTTTTTACTGAATGGATGAAAATTTTGCAATTTTTTATGACTGAAACTTGAATCTTATGCAATTTCAAATGTGAAAAGCCGCTAATAATAGCCCTGGAAAGCCCTGGAATCTGTAAATTAATTTTGTGTGACAAACCATCACAAATAATACATAGGCCTCGTAAAGTTTCGATAGAGAAATTTACGGAGATTCTTCACTTTAGAGAATAAAGTTTCGGACATCTGTCAAAATCTTAAAGACCACAGTCTCTCCTTTTCATTATCGTAAATTATTTCAAAATGATACCATAAAGTTACTATTTTGAAAAGAATTTATGATCTTGAAAAGATATCTTTTTTATCTAACTGGAATCACTTCACATTGTAAATATGGTTTTAGAACTAACTTTTTCTCAAGATAAAGACCTCTTTCAAAACTTATTTTCGAAACTAAATTCTTCTCAAGATAGTGACTTCATCTAACTTCTATTCAAGATAATACTTCTTTCCAAGATAATGACTTCTTTCAAAACGGTAACGTACTTTCAAAACTGACCTCTTCTCGTGCCAATGGCTTCTTTCAAAATGATAACTTATTTCTAACTTCTTCTCAAGTTAATGGCTTCTTTCAAAATGATCACTTATTTCTAACTTCTTCTCGAGTTAATGGCTTCTTTCAAAATGATAACTTATTTCTAACTTCTTCTCAAGTTAATGGCTTCTTTCAAAATGATCACTTATTTCTAACTTCTTCTCAAGATAATGGCTTCTTTCAAAATGATAACTTATTTTCAAAAATAATTTCTTCTCAAGATAATGACTTTCTTTCAAAATGATAACTTACTTTCAAAACTAACTTCTTCTCAAAACTCGATTTTATTTTATTCATGAATTGTAAATATAATTAAGTACTAACATGTAATAGTAAAAATAGAAAACAAGGTAAAAAGAAACATAACGAAAATAATTTTATAAACATCCAAGGATATCGTCGATATCACCATCAAAATCGTCGTCTTCATCTGCATCATCATCGTTAGTTGATCCAAAAATATCGGTTGCCGTCAATTTAGCTGTAGCTGTTCTTCGGAAAATATCTTCTGTTTTCGATTTAGAGCAAGAGTGAGAAAATCCGAAAATTTGAGATGACTCGATTGAAGAAGTTGGTATCAACTTGCTTGTAGCAGCTTGAAGGGTCGGAACACCCGCCAGTAATGAAGATCTTCCGTTGATATGGGATTTCTCTGGCTCTTTCACAGCCCTGTCAAGAGAAGAAGTCTCTTTTGGTGCAGATTCTATTTCGGTGGTTTTATTTCCACCAAAAAATAATCCAGATTTGCTTGAAACAGAATCGGCATTTTCCTCAATTGATTCTTCGCAAATTTCTCCATCGTCCTCACTGAGACATTCATCAATAGATTGTGTTTCGTTCGGTTCATCCGCTGATTGTTGTTGGCTCTCGCTTTTTGTTATTGATTGTGAAGAAGTTGTATCAAAATCATCATCTTCATAGTCGAATTCAAGTTGTTGATCACCTTTGTTTTCGCTAGATCCTTCGGTGTATGCCTGGTCCAACGTATTAGTTAAGATCGCCTTTAATCCATTTGCACCCAGTGGTGAGACAGATAACGGAACATTTGAAATCTTTTCAACATGAGAGTCCGTTTGTAACTCATTGCTGTTTTTGCCAAAGAACAATCCAGATTTGCTTGACACAGAATCGTCACATTCAGCAACAGATTCTTCGCAAACATCTCCATCATTTTCACTCAGATATTCAACGTCAGGTTGTCTTTTCGTTGATTTATCTGCTGATTTCTGTTGTTCCTCATGCGTTGAAGGGAAATCATCAAATGAATCTTCGTCGTAGTTGATCTTTGGCTCTTCTCCATCATCAGCACTCTTGAAGCCATAAATGCATCTTTTCTCTCCGGAAACTATTGGATCATTTGCGCCATTACCTTCATTGCCATACAGAGGAAGAGATACAGCGACATCTGCAACATCATCAACGATTTGATCAATTTCAGCCAAAGAATCGCCACACGGTTCCCTGTGATTCAAACCAAGCTTATTATTCTTCACCCTTTCTCGATCAAGTGCTTCTTTCAATTTCTCCACTTCGTCCATCATTCTCTCAATTTTCTTATTCGATTCGTTTTCCTTTTGTTTTGCTTTGTTTTTCAACTCCCCAATTTCGCTCACCAGGGTATTCTTTTCTTTGTTTAAAGCAAGAAACTGTTTTGCTGAAGATTCCTCTTTTGCTCCAAATTTTGAATTTTCCTGTCGGAGTTTCTGGATCAAGTTGGTGTTTTCTTCGTCTGAGGAAATCTGTTGTTGTTGAACTTCCGATAACTTTACTTTAAAAAAGCTAACCTGTTTCTCAAGATCAATTTTCCCTGAAGAAAATTTGTTCATTTCATCAGCAAACGATTTTTCTTTTGATTCCAATTGCAATTTCAGTTCTGAACTCTCTTTCTTCAGAAAGCGAATCTCATCTTCAGTTTCAGAAGATGAAGATTGAGATTGGATCATTCCTCTGATTTTTCTGGACAATCGCTTGTTCTCTCCCATCATGTTTTCATACTTTTTAAATAGAACATCCTTGGCTTGCTTCAGTTTCTGATATTTCTCACAAAGCTTGGTATGATAGCTGGTAATCTTATCAATCTTTTTAACGCTCTCGAACAAGAAAATTATCTTCTTGTTACCATCCTCCAATTTCTCACGATGTTTCTGCAATTGAGATTCCTTCTCATCCAACAAAAGCTGTTTTAGGATGACCTCAGTCTTTAAAACTTTCAGTTCTTCCTCGTGCTGAACTTGTTTTGTAATAACCTTAGACTTCGAATCTTTCAGCTCCTCTTCGTGCTTTGTTCCCAAGGTTTCCAATGATTTGGCGCAATCATCCTTGACATGTTGGGATTCTGAATATAACCTGACAATTTCTTCTCGGTACCTCATCTCCAGATGTTCAAGTTCGTATTCTTTGTTTTTCAAGGCTTTGTTTTCTTCATTCAATGCAGCAGCTTCTTTTGCATCTTTTTCGACCGCGGACAACTTGATTCTGAGTTCCTCGTTTTCTTTCTGGACCACTTTCAGCAAAAGATCATTGTTCTGTGAAAAGATTTGTTCTTCTGTCAGCTCTTTGATCAAGTTCCCCTCGCGCTTTGTCAATTCGTTAATTTCTCTCTGATATCCTTCTGTTTGTGTGCGCTGAAGCTCACACTCAGCCCGAAGCTTTTCAAATTGGCTTTCATAGCGAGCAATCAGGCGTGTTTGTTCGTCTTCGTTCTTTAAGTGTCGCTCCTTCAACAAGCGATCTAATAAATCAACCTCACTTACCAAAATATCCTTCTCTCGGTTGCATTCTTCCAGCTGGAACTTGTAAAACTTCTGTGACAAAAAAAGTTCTTTGTTTTCATGATGAAGTCGGCGTAATTCGCTCTCTTCAGTCATGTCAACGTTGTGAAATATTGAAATGGTATCGCTAAATATGCTCATTTCGTAAAGTAATTGAAAATAAAAGCGTAACTCACTTTTTTTCACGATGAAAGTTCTTCAGCGCAAGACACGTCTTGTCTGTAAGAGAATCTTAGTATAAAAGACGTTATTTTAACTGACGCTTTTGTTTTTATAACGGTTATTGTATTTGACGTCATGTAGCAACAAGATCCTGTTGACGTCACCGTAAGGGTCTATTTAAACTAGCTATCTATTTTAAGGCTCTGTGTACACTTTACTAAGCGACGTCAATTGTTTTTCTCCGTGTTACACGGATGATAAGAAGTGAAATTTTTAGATTATTACGGAATCTACTCCACTAAATATGTTTTGAAGTGTCAATTTACCGTGGCGGGCATGGATGATATCTAAATTTTTTCTTAAAATCTAATTAAGATTATTCAAAAAACGCGGCCGCTCGTTGTTTTCCGTAGTTGCTATTTTCTCTCATAAATTTTACGTGGCCGCGTAGAATCTAAAATGAGACGCAGCCGTGTATATTCCTAGATTTCTGTAAAACAAATTTGAAATAAGTCTCAATACTTACAATCGGCACGACCGCTTAAGATTTCACAAAGCCTCGTGTTTTCTTGAAAAAATATGAAAATAGAACGAGGCCACGTGATGTTTCTTTATGGTCCTGAATATATCAATTCGGCCATTTACAGAAGGAAAAAAACTTCGGAAAAAATTACGCGGGTCTGCCGTAATTGCGCTTTTTGAATAATCTTTACTATATTTTAAGAAAAAGTTGGTTGTAGATATCCACCACGGTACCATATACATATACAACCGCAAATTCTCTTAAGGTCTTAAATCGCAAAGGTTTTTAGTAAAAAAAACATTCGAAATTACTCGCGAAGCGTGAAATAAAATGTATCGAAGAAGATAATACAGTATAGCTTTCTGCGAAGGAAATTGGGTGGAGAAATCTTTGTCAAAATATGAAATTGCGCATTGAAAGACATTGCCTATGTATCGGTATTGCCTGTTTTCCTTTTTTTTCTGTGAAATACCTAACAATATATGAATAAAGTAACGTTAAAAAATGACGGTTTCTTCAAGGTTTCGGTGTTTAAAGAACAATATGCAATAGCTGTTTTTTTTCCTTACCATGTAAATGAGATTTTGGCGTTTTGGAGCTTCGGTTTGATTTAGTTTCGGTCATTCGGAAATTTTGACGAATGAAGCTTTTGACTATTTCGTTCATTGGAAGGCGCTGGAATTTTTCGCTACTAATGTTTCATTTGAAATGTAAAGGAAGGGGCGGGAGGGTTGAAATGCTAATTAAAGCGAATATAGTTATACGATGAAAAGATTATTTGATCACCAGTCATAATGCATAATAGAAACTTTTTTTTTTTTTAACTCAAGAAGAACTATACAAAATGAGCAAAGAAACATTCTAAGATTAATAAACGGAAAGAGGGGCGTTTATTTGGCACCCTGAGAGTAATTTTTTATCTGCTGTGCCAAATCAATCCACGCCATATTAAAAATTCTTATAGCACCAAATTAATTACGCGCTAAATAATATATATATTGCACTCTGCGTCAAATTAAATCCACGCTGAAAATATAAATTTCGCTTTGTTTCAAATGAATCCGCGTCGAAATTTAACATAACTTCTAAATATGGTACAATTTTTCGCACTTTAGGCAGCCGACGATTTCTCAACTTTTCAACTGAAGAATTTAAAGAAGCGCGGTCACATCACTCAGCAGATCGACGCCCTTCGCAAAGAAATGAACAGCTCTATGACGGCACAATTAATTACCCTATATCAAGACTTTGATCAAGAAAAATACAAAAACCATCACGTGGAAGGGAAAAGGTACGCATCAAACGAAAAACAAAGATATATTCTTGTGAAGAAAAACAAAGAAGAGAACGCGCTCTTTAAATCGTCCTTAGATGATGACTATAATCGCTTTAAGGAGAAAGAATCCACTAGCCACAACTCGCATTTGTTCAAAAGACTTGAAAGAGAACCGGCACAGTTTCAAACTATCATGGAACAAAATATAGAGAGAAGAAATCGTCTCGCTTCAGAATCCTCTGAAGAGATGGTGTTGCAAGCTGGACCTTCAAAAGATGCTGATGTTGAATATATGTCATCCAGCTCGTCAGACCAAAGTGACGGAGAAAAAGTGGAGGACGATACTATCCAAATCGATGAAATCATCAAAAAGGGACAGAATGATGAAAAAACACCTGATAAGCAAGATCTCAAAAAACCTGGTGGCAAAGTTAAGGTGTTAGAAATATCGACAAATAAGGCAGATGTCTCCATAAATGAGGCTAATGACTCTATAAATAAAGCTGAAGTCTCGACGAATAAGGCTGATGTATTTTTAAATAAGGTTGATAGCTCTGTAAACGAGGATAACGTCTCTATGAACGAGGCTAACATCTCTAAAAACAAGGCTAGCGTCTCTATGAACGAGGATTTCATAGATAAGGCCAATGGCAAGCTTTCTGAAGAAGCTTCAAAAGGGGAAATAGCATTAGACAGAGGTAGAGATGGTATTAAAATAGAAATTCCGGTAACAGCAACAGATATCGATAATCGAAACGATGGAAAATCGATTGAATCAAAATTAGAAACGATAGCACCAGATGTTGTTCCAACACTACCAATACTTTTGTCCCCCACCCTTTCGATACCCTCTGATGTCAGTTCACCGACTGTTGGAGTAGAATCGAATGATGATATCACAATTGAAGCAACAGAAGAGGTTAGACGAAAAGTTGGTTTAGAACCAATGGAAAGTGTTGTTCCTGTTAATACGTTACAGATGCAACAACAACTTGAAGAAGAGCATAAGCGACTGGAAGAAGATAGTCGAAAGCAAAGTCGACAAGCAGCCACCCTATCAAGTGAGACATACCAAGATGTTCAGGTAATCGCTCAAAAGTATAATATCCTGAAGCCTTTTTCCTTTATTGAAGGTAGTTTCAGTTAAGACTCGACGAAGCAATATTCGTTTATCCAGTATCTTGAATTTCTCATGGATGATTATTTCAATTTAAACAACCAGGCAATATATATATTCTTTGTTCAATTTCTGACAGACAACTTTGAGTCGTTGAGGAACTGCAAAAAATATCTATTTGCATCAAAAACGAACTCGATATAGTATGCAATATATAAGTACCGCATTTAATAGGATATTTTTTATCCTCCCCCTCCTGCTAACTTTCCTTCTAGTAGGCAAATCTTAATGAAAATTGGTACCAATTATCTATATGATAAATTGAGTTGTGCAAAAAGCAATGTGGCTTGTAAATGAGGCTTGTAAATGAGGCTTGTAAATACTTTTTATCAGTCAATTTTTTCCCTTTTTATTCTAGAGCATAAAATTTGCGATAAAATGATGTATAACAAAGTATAGTTTGAAAAAACAAAAAATATACATTTTTTTGTCATACTGGCATGTCAGAAAAATGACAATGCTCACTATGTCTGAATAGGGTTAATATACTCTGTTAATATACGTCAATGGTAAACTTCGCTGTTTATTACATGATCGTTTTTCCTGAAAAATAGATGACTGACCCTTTAAATCACACTTACAATATTTGATTTGTTTAGGAGTTGCTCCAGTTGTTCGGTATCCCTTACCTTGTCAGTCCAGCAGAAGCGGAGGCACAATGTGCACAACTTGATTATTCCAGACTCACAGATGGCTCTGTCACAGACGATTCTGACATCTTTTTGTTTGGTGGAAGTCGTGTCTATAAAAACATGTTTAATCAGAAGAAATTCGCTGAAATGTATTCCGCAGACGATTTGGTGAAGTCATTGTGTAAGCGTTGAGTTGCTTACAGGGTGGCCACTCGGCTTGGAAATCCTGCACACAGCTGCACAAACTTTAAAAGTCCTCGAATTCATTTTCAGTCCTGGAGTTTCGCTTTGATATTTTTGTGGCCACCCTGGAATAATGCAGACTAGAATAAGTTTAGTATTTTTCACAACAATATTGACCTGAACTCATTATTTCTTTGTATTCTTCAGATTTGACGAGGGAAAAGTTGATTGCTTTGGCTTTCTTGACTGGAAGTGATTATACGGAAGGAGTACAAGGTAAGAATAGCCCCTGCTTTCATTCACGAATCAAGTACAAAGTATAGTTCTACAGTACAGATTTCTAGACTATTTGTAATGACTTTTTGCCGTGAAGTTTTTGACCACAGCGCGACTTCGCATCAAAGGAAAGAGTTGAACAACACCACCCGCAGTCAAGTTGCTATTGTGATGTCTTGATATGTCAAGGGTCCTGTATTCGACGCACTTACGTGGCTTGAAATTGACCAATCAATGTTAATTCCCTTAGTTAGGCTCCACTTAGTCTGTCCGATAGACCGTTCTGGGCTTTTTGCCCTACTCTTGGTCTATCGGCTAACGTCCAAAACCGAGTAAGTTAGGAGTCTGGAAACTATAAACAATAAACTTCGATTATTAAAAATAGATACGCTGATTGGTTAATAGTGCGCGTAACAAAGCGACGTGATTGGCTCTTTTTTCATGTTGTTTTGGTGATACTATTGTTATGGTAGAAATAGTTACTACGCATGCTCCCCATTTTGCGATTTTAACTTACTGGGTTTTGGACGTTAGCCTATAGACCAGGAGTAGGGCAAAATGCCCGGAGCGGTATATTTGATAGACTAGGCTCCACCCTACAGGTGTTTTTGGGAAGGTTCGATCCTCTTTCCTATATGAAGGTCACGTCACATTCGTTTTTAGGTGTTGGGAGTGTGACAGGAATGGAAATCTTACAAGAATTTGCCCGATCAAAATCCAAAGAAACTTTGAAGTTGTTTAAGTGAGTTGCTCGATCCATCTGTCTATGGTATATATTTTCTTCGAGGGTCATGGCATTTAATCTAATGGTATTCCTTTCTTCCAGGGAATGGTCGTCAGGCAAAACAAAAGATTTTAATCCTGGCAGCAATTTGAAATCAAAATTGGTAAGCTATACACCATCGAATTTTAGACTACTTCATTGCATGAAAATTTCGCGGCAACAAATGTTCGCGGCGTTTTAATTTCGTGGTGGTGAGCAATTAATTATAATATAATTTAATTATGATATAATTAGTTATATTATAATTTTATTTTAAACCTAATACACCCGGGCTTTTTGAGGTTTTTGTAGCCCCGAGGGGGATTTGGGGGGGGGGGGGGGACTTTTTTGCCTGCTGCCATAACTCTATGTTGGCTTATGCTAGAATACTAGAAAATCATGCTGAATAAACAATGGTTGCTATGGTTACCTGATTACGTCATCACAAATGCGAATTTTCTGAAAATAGGTACCATTTCAGAAAATGTGTCTAATAAGTTTTTGTTAATTGTTGCAAAGTTTCAACTTCATAGCATTAGTATTTTTTTAATGATTAAAAAACATTTTGGCCGCGGGCAAAAAAAGCCCGAATAAGGTAAAAGAAGCAATGCCGACCATGCATTTATTTCGTGGGATATCCGCACTCAGGGTACGTTTTCGGAAAGCCTGTTTTGCGGAGGTAAACAAAGCGTTTTTATAATAGTTTCTGAGAGACGAAAACACATTTTTCGTCTTTTTTCAACTTCTATCGTATCAATTTTTTCAAACTTTCAGGACTCTTTTTATCGGAATACCTGGATGGAGAACAGTTAATTCCAAAAAATTGCAAAACATGTCTTTTCATTAAAGAATATCGTTTTAGGAATGGTTGATATCACCGAGAGGTCAATATTCACTCATTTTTCAATTATTATTTTAGCGTAATGTTCAATTGCCTGGTTCGTTCAACTCATCAGCTGTATGGGAAGCATACCTTTCACCTGCAGTGGAAACTTCAGATGAATCTTTTGAATGGGGACATCCAGATGTTGATGCCATCAAAGAATATCCTTTTCCGTGTTGTGATTAAAAATGTTCCAAAGCGATGTCCACAACCCTTGTAAGCAGACACATCGTCGAAACTATGTGGTTTCATTTTCGCAAACTGGTTGAATTTATTTGGGGTAAATTTATTCAGGTATGATAGGTACTACATTATTGCATGAAAATTTCGCGGCATCAAAATTTCGCGGTTTTGTGGTAACGATCAAAAAACCACGAAATGGACTTTTTTTGCTATACCGCAAAATTTTACATTTGATCGCTCTGTGGTCACTATCAGTTAGTTGAGTTGTGACGCCTGCATCTGTTAAACGAAAAGCGTTATATTGGTCTATGACAAAATGGTCGATCTGATGGTGTCTTTTTGATCTCGGGTGTATCCAAGTTCCATAAGAGGATTTTTGAAAGATCGTAGTTAAAGCAATCATCATATACGGGATGCCAAAGTTTCCGAGTCAACTATTTCCAGATAAGCATCCCAAACTGGAATTTGAGTCCGTTCCGATGATGAGTATATCTTTGGGTCGTTTTTTGGAATTACAGCAAGTTAAGTTGGTGAAAATCCCATGTATCCTGGTCTGCTTTTCCCACGGGTGCATATGCAGAGGCAAGGAATTTAAAAATGTCTTTTTGTTGTTTGTCTTGAACTTTGAGTCTTACAGCCAAAACTTGACAACCATGGTTGTTATGGATCTCTGATCCAGTAGCATTCCACGCGACTTGAGCAGTAGGGAGGAGTGCGATACCAACTCCATGCGATCCTCGCTCGCTGTTTTCTTCTCGACTGAGACCAGGTCCAACAAAAAGAACCGCACCGTTTTCGAACAACTCCTTTCCGGGGCGCCATGTTTCTTGGATGCATACATCGAAAGTTCTCAATTTTTTCAATGATGCACATAGTTCTTCAACTCTCTCCTCAGATTTAATTCCTCGTACATTTTGAGAAATTATTGTACAGTTTTACATTTATTTTTCGCTTTTCTGGTTGATCCATTTGTTCGCGACAGGTTGGATTGGAGCGTTGTGACACATCTTACAACGATCGGGAAGGTGAGCCTTTGTAGGATTGCTGCCTCTGATAGAAGTGTCTGCTTCATTTCACCACTAGTTCTTCCTCATGATGTTGAACGAGTGTGATCTTCTCATGTTAGTGGCTTCGACAGACCTGAAAGACAAGGGGTAGAGCTCCCTATTTAGGGGTTATCCGCATTTAGTGGCGGAGTTACCTAGTTTTGGGAGGTTACCCTCATGGAGCCTTATACTCAGTGACTAAATGGATGAGTATTTTTTTATATACATTTATATATACATTTTAATCGAACCGCGAAATTAAAATGCCGCAAAATTCGACACTCAGGCTGAACCGCAAAATTAAAATGCCGTGAAACCCAAAATTTCCTCAAAAAGACCGTGAAATTAAAATTCCGCGAAAGTTTCATGCAATAAAGTAAACTATCAAAAAAAATCCATTCCCTTGGATGCGCGTCAATCAATGACTTTGACATCGTGACTTTGACATACTGTAAATTACCTTTTCCTTAATGGAAATTAACATTTGCCAATGAAAAGTTCGGTTGGTTGTATTCGCGCACAGATGAAATATTGAAACCGGTCATGGAAAACTTGTTAACAAAAAGAAAGGTTTGTGGTTATGTAATGTAAATCCTATCTGAACTTGAAAGCTATCTTATCTAGATGCACGTTTTTGAGTAGACGATATAGTACTTAATGTTTTAAGAATTTCAAAAGCTTTCGAAGTTTTTTGAAATGTTGAAACTATTCAATAAACATACAAAACAGAATATTTAAATGTTTAAGCCGAGTCTTCTTATAAAAACATTTCCTTAGAAGATTATCTGAACCGTTTGAACTTATGTTTATGATATTTGACGGTCTATGGGAAAAGGGGGCTTGGTCATTTTTACCGTGGTCATACTCCACTCGCTGGCAAAACCACTAAAAACATCTGCGGAGGAGGTCATTTCTCAACAGACGTTTTTTCAAGATTTTGAGAGGTAAAGAAGTAAATTATGGTTGGCTTTATGTCCCCTTTTCCCATAGACCGTCACACATGCAGATTGCATTTAATCTGAATGTTGATTGGGTTCCTTTTGCGAAAAAACATATTGATTGGGTGTATACTCTACTCGGAAACATGCCAGAGCCTGACAGGTTTTTCTAACAGTTCAAGGCTTGCCAAAGCTTTAACAACAAGGTTCGTTACACGAATTATAGCATATCATAGATACCGTAAGCGTACTAATTTTCGCGTGTATTTATTTATTTTCGCGAGTTAAAAAATATTGCATTTCGCGTTTATAAATTTTCGCGAATTTAACCAAAAATTACGCTAATTTTGGAAACTTTTAGTAAAATCTATATTTCGCGTGTATCTAATTTCGCGAATTTGACAAAAATTCGCGAAATTCGCGAAAATTTGTACACGCAAAAATAAGTACGCTTTTGGTAGTTAAACTTTACATCATATTTTGCTTATTTACAGAGGCAGAAAACATTGAAGGCCTACTTTCAACCAAAACTTGCAGAAGAACCAACGGTGACAAGCAAGAGGCTTCAAAAAATACTTAATAAGGTCGCTTCAACTCAAGGCAGTGGTGGGGAAACGACAAGTCAAAAGAAAGTTGCCTCTGATACGGAAATTTATTTTCAAGACACTTCTGTCGATGAAGACTTGTTGGAGATTTCTTTACCGTCTGTCACAACGTCATCTGCAACACAGAGAAAGAGCAGAACACACGTTGTCGACGATGAGCGACCGACCTGCTCAAAACGGAGGAAAGTGTCTCATAAACTCGATTCGTTTACGCCCAACGTAAGCAGTAATAAACACGTACAAGCCCAAAAAGTGTCAAACCTCATAAAAGCTGCAGAAGAAAGCCTAAAACCACAGACACCTTTTGTTGCTATGCAACATATAAATAACATTGTGAGGAATAAACTCAGGGGTAAAGGGAGTAGGACTTTGACAAGAAGAAGGAAAAGTCAGAAACAAAAGGTAGCTGCTTCACTGATAGAAGCTGCCCAATCGTCCTCAGTTGTAAGTAGCGAATCTGAATCCGATTAATTTATGTAAATTTATTTATTCATGCCTAAATGCATACATGGAGTTGATGATAAAACTTTTTTTTAATTACGCCTTACAAATATTGTTTTTTTGAAAGATATACGAGGTTGAAATTGCTAAAAATAAGTCTTTTTTTCTCAATAAATTATAAGATATGAAACTAAAGATTATATATTCACAAAACGAAAAATAAAAAGTATTCCAGAACAGTAAGTAAAAAATCAGATAAAAGATCGGTTGAAACTTGTTTTATTGTTTTTTTGTAATTTACTGTCAAATTTATCGGTTATCCCATTTTTTTGGGGGAAAAATTTACAACCGCGAAATTTTTTTTCCAGCAAAAGTTTTACCGATAAAGTAAACGTTTTTTTGCTAGTGTTTAAATTCTCTTAGAAGATGTATTTTCGAAACTGGGGTGAGACTTTCTTAACCGCTTAAGTGTCGATGACAAACATATTTGTCATGAGATTTTAAAATGTTTTACGGTCCTGGACCCCTGGGATCCATGCACCAGGGAGCTGTCCCCGGTCAAGAAAAAAA
>JAUBWS010125628.1:9155-22317 GCA_032270445.1 Darlingtonia californica
GGAATCTCACTTATCCGTAGACCTCTTGACCAGGAGATTGAAATTTCACTAATCTGGAGACTTCATTGAGGTAGGTTTCTGATTTATCCGAAGCAGGTCGTTAATATATTTTTGTTCCGAGAAAGTCTCCGATGAAAGTTAGGTATTATATTTGTGTTAACATACCGACATAAAAGATGATCCCATTGCTGCCACCCAACAAGAGAACTGAACCAGCTGTATCATAACTTGAAATTGGTATCACATCTTGAACCTGAAATGAAACGACATTTGGCAAAGTAATCAATAAGAAAGTTAAGGTTAATTTCCGTTAAGTGGAATTTTTCACGAAGGAGCATTATTCCAATTGTTGAACTTTTTCAACTATTTTTCAGCCATGAAATTTTTCAAAAGTTGTCACGTGAGCATTTCCAGAAGATCGCTTTTACGCAGCAAAAGCATTCTGACAAACTAAATGACTTTAGAAAACTTATTCTTTAAATCGTGTTTTACTTCATGTGCTTTTATAATTATAGATAAAAAAGTAGGGTAAAATTTGCCGGAATTTCAATCTGGTGGACGTCGAAAATGTGCAAAACTCTAGTTAGTTTAATTCTAGTAAACTTAATTTATATTCTGCATACATTGTAAAAAATTGATGATGATAACGAAGAAATATAAAAAGATTGGTTGTTCATGAATAATAGTTCTCGCGCAAAAATTGAATTTTCATCATTTGCGAAATTAGGTTCTCATGAAATCGTTAAATTTGTTCCATTTTCGCTCGCAAAATTGCGATATATGTTACTACTCCAATGTAACCGTTTTTTAATAAGCTTTCGTTAAGTTGTATTACAGTCCCTTTCGGATGATGTCTAAAAGCATAACTTAAACGCAGCCCTTCTTTTACACTCGAAAGGGTAGCTCTCCTACTGAGAGATCACTCACCCTCCAACTTTGTGTTATAACATTCCATACTCCAATTTTTCCAGTATAACTCAAACAAACCAACGAGCTGCCAACAAAAAACAATGCGTCAATTGTAACTGATAAGTTAAAATTTCCTATGGAAAAAAATTGAAGTCTGGCTTAAAATACAGGCGGGCAGTTAGTTCCCACAAAACATCATTTTCTTAACATATTTGCCGAGCAATTCTTCTCGTTTTAACACCACCTGACATTCTCTTCAGATCTTTTAGACGGGTGGGAGGTGTGGTCGGGCAATCGACGGGTCGGAGTAATTGTAATAACTTAACTGTAAAATAACTAAAGAAAAAGTCAAAACCTAATGTGAAATGACAAAATTTTTAAATGACCTGTGAAAATGACTTAAAAAAGCCACCAGCCTTCTCTTGATTGACTTTTCTATGGAATGCTTTAGTCACAGTGCGTAAAATCGACACGGACTTCACGGAAGTGACAAAAGAAAAGATAACACCATCTTACCAATTTGCTTTCCAGAATCGCAGTTATAAAGCCAAAATTTTGAACCTACAAGTAAAAGAAAAATTGATTCATAGAGCAACCATTTACTTTTAAAGGTAAGAAATCCTCGAATTTTTACAAACCTTATTTAATGATTGAAATATGATTAATCACCTTTAACCCTAATATCTTCAAATAAATTTTAAAAGCTACTTGCATACACCATTCGAATTATAAAAAACTACAAAATTACAAAAAAATACAAATTACCTGAAGACAGAACAACTGTTTTACCGCCAAGCGAACCATGCATTTTCACATTTAAACAAATCTTCTCGATAGCGGCATCTTGATATGGACTTGTAAAAATCAACCTCCATCCAACTTGATCTTCAAGCCTGCATAACAGAAACAATATAAAGAATGAACTTGAGCTTTTGGTTGGAAACGTAAAAGGCTGAAGAATATAGGCGACTACCAATTTCTCTTTTTTAAAGCAAATTTCCCGAATTCATTTCACGAACCATCACAAATGTCGTGTTTCCGCGAAATTATAATTTTTCTACCGCATTTAATAGGAACGTGACAAAACATTTCCCATTACAATATCCCATCTGTTATTGATGAATTTTTTTGCATTCGTAAGTACTTTAAGGGGAGAAACTTTCACGTTTTTTTGACGCCATTGTCGCGAAATAAGCACCCCTTTCAAATAACGCCTTCCCTTTTTGTTGAATTTTTGAATAAGCGCCCCTACACAAATACACACCCCCATGCGGTTATTCGGTTATGAAGTACTTATAAGAACACAACTAACTTTTAAATCTCACTAACAAAATTAAATTTCATTACAAACTTTAATATTTGTTTTTCTCTTTTTCAGTAGTTCACTAATCAAAACAGTTATTATGTTTTTGCTTTCTGTCATCTTGCTGTATTTAGCAGGCAATCTTATTCAAACTAGAGTAATACAAATTCATTTTTTTTGATAAGCGCTCCTACTTGAAAATTGAAATTTCTGAATATTCGTATTCGTATTCTAAATATATATCATTTACGGTATGTAGAGGAAAAAGTAAAAACTGTTGACAAAAAAGACAATGCAATGACACATACTGGTAACAGCAAACACAATGGGCATAGGCAACAGCAATGTAATTATGATGACCAGCTACAATTAGTACTTTCCGTGGATCAATTTCTATAAAAAAAACAGTATCATGATGATTTTATTGTCTAAACAATTTACCGTAACACACGCACTAACATGAAGTCTGTCTTGCAGTTTGAGACAAAGACGTTCTTTAGTAATAAAGCCTTTTGAACCAGATTTGATAATCGAGATAACTATTCTACATGACTTGTTCGTTCAAACAGTTTTGATTTTTGCGAGAAACGTGAATGCGCGCCCGCATTTTGTCCCGTAGGACAGAGATTCGACAAGCACCAGCGGCGGGAAGAAGTCGCATTGATTATTGCAAACATTATTGCAAAACTTATTGTCTAGAATTTTAGTACGAGTCTCTGGTAATAAATAAAATATACACATGAATATACATGAATAAAATGGGTGGTTTCTGCTATAAGACCTGTAGCATTACATTTTCGAACACGGAAGAGGCGACAATTTTCTCATTCGCTACCGAATGGATTAACAACTTAAGTGCCAATGACAAACATATTTTTCATAGGATTTTAGAAGCTCCGCAACCCATGCAACAGAGAACGGTCCACAAGTAAGAAATACACTCCCAAAATGTTGAAAATTCCCGGCACAGAAGTGGTTAATATAAGTCAGGAAAAGCATACATCGGAAAGCGCGAATTCGCGACGTCAAATAAAGTAGGCAAAAGGCACCATTTTGAACGACGTCAGAGCTATTCCCGTGTCTCCATGGAAATTAATTGACGTCAAATAATTCGTTGGTAAAACGGAAAGTCAAAACATTTTTCTTCAGTTGGTACAGTTCGCTGATACTGGTAAGACGTCTTTGAAGTTTTGTTTTGATAATCAAACTTTTACCACATCTAGCTATTTTTAAAGATATGTTTTATTTTTTATTGCAGACTTCCACA
Organism: Darlingtonia californica; assembly: GCA_032270445.1. NCBI lineage: Eukaryota > Viridiplantae > Streptophyta > Magnoliopsida > Ericales > Sarraceniaceae > Darlingtonia > Darlingtonia californica. The sequence continues at coordinate 12,635 of JAUBWS010125628.1, forward strand.
TCTTGTTCTACGAATAGTAGCGAGAGATAATTATACGGAAATCACGCTGAAAAACGAAAACATCACTTCATTCAGCAAAACATCTACAAAGTAAGTTCAGTAAAGTAAGTAAGATCAGGCAAGGCTCGACGTATCTGCGCGTAACTTCTGAATCAAAGGCCAGAAGACATTCCTCGACATACGCATCTTTGATCCCAATGCAAAAAAGTATCAAAACCTGACGATGAAGCAACAATAACAATAACAATAACCAAACTCCTTTGAAACAGGTGGCGGAGGGTGCTGAAGAACTTAAACCGCCCTTCAAACGCCTCTGTATTCCCCCTTATTTGCCTACGCCTTCAATTCCTAACAATGAAAAACCTTTATCCTCTCGAAAAACCTCATTTAACGTTATGCTCGAATTTACAAAATTCTTTTATCTTTGCGATGCGGTCACAGAAAACAACAATTATGACTTACTTTTGAGAAATTATCCCACAATTTTGTCCTCTAACTGATTCGTATGGAACAGTTTGTCAAAACATTTTCGAAGCCATTATTTTAGAAAATCGTCCAAAAATTTCAAAAAATGATAATGCATTCGAGGGTTTTCAGGAAATACAAAGATTTTCCGTTGTTTTTGTAATTGTTTTTACATTTTAGTGAGCTACGAATTGTACATTATTATTAAACTTCGGTATTTTCGGTGTGGAAGATCTTATAGGTGTTTTTTAACCTATAGGTTTGATGTAAGTATATATTACTATTTATAACTATTTCTATAGTTTTTATGTATTTTTCTAGATTACTAATATTTATTTGTGTTTCAAGTTTTAGATGAACTGCAAAGTCTTGGTTACATTCACATGGTGGAGTTCGTTAAATGAAGTAATTGACTTACCATCAAATTTCAGGTTTGGTTCTGAGATTGCATTCTTCATTAAAGCAGATCGGCTAAATAATGTATCACTGCTATTTGTTACTGAACACATTGAACCTCTTCGTGATGTCTTGATCTCCAATGGATTACCTGGGATATCTTTAATTGAAGATCATGAATAAAAATATCATGACTTTATTAAGTTTAATAAAGAGACTAAAGCACTAACGTGGAAAATCTAAACAAATTTTCTAATATACTTAAAATATCTACATAGTTAAAACTGAGACTAAAAATTGTGTTAAGAATATATGTTGTAATGTTAAAACATCGAAAATGCGGGAAAAGAGACCAACAAATAGTTTTTTCATGAACTAATCTGTTTGGAAAAAGAAGATAAAAGAGGTTTTTGAAAGGCAGTGGTTCATTATCAAAATTATGAGATCTAAAAGCAAATTAAATAATTAATAAATTAACTTAAAGGTAATACTGAATACAGCAAGACACACCAAAGGAAGCAGTTATTGTTTTAAATCAATACCTGGTGGGTTAAGGTATCCAATGAACAAAACATCACCGCATGGATTATTGTCCAATTCATTGCAAAGTGCCAATCTTCTTACTAAAGAAAGTAAAACAACGATCAACCTGTATTGGAGCTTCAATCATGATCATCCTTAGAGGACTTGTGTCAAAATTTATTATCATTAACGTAAAAGTGCCTCTAACGCTATCAACCTTTAGTAAACCTTTTTTTTAATTCTGGACTGCAGTGAGACTGGAACTCATTAAATTTGCATAACTGGTGCACTGCTTTTTATTTTATGATAAACTACAGTGGTTGCAGTTATTTTAAAGGTGTCAAGCTGGAGATTCTCTAAACCAATCAAAAATTGATATTTGATGTATTTAACATACTTACCTACAGGAGTGATTCCATAATACTGGGCCTCATGAAGTACAATTTTAGGATCGATCCCCCTAACAAAAATGGTATAAATAATTATCTTAATAGGATGCAAGTTTATTCTTATGCCAAACTCTTTAATGGAGGAGACATTAATAATTATTTAAAAGCTAATTTATTAATGACTAATTAATTTTGTATTGCTAATAAGACGTTAAAAAATAAATTCATATAACCAAAGTGGATAAATTTTTGGGTGGATAAAATTTCACGAGTATACAAGTTTTATTTTGGAGCAGATTCATCCACCTGAAATTAAAATGTCATTCTATAAAATGAATAGCAAAACAAAGAAAACTGAAACTGATTTTGGAAAATTAAACTCAGTTGAATTAATTCAAAAGGTATTAAAGTGACGTGAATATTTATCCAATAAGGTATCTTATTAGCTACCTAGTGGTACTAATTTTCGCGGGTATCAATTTTCGCAATTTTTGCCTAAAATCGCGAAAATTTTTACTGCGAAATATTCAATTTTGTTGAAACCGCGAAGATGAATACCCGCGAAAAAAATTGAAAAAAAAAACGGAATTTCTAGGAATTTTCCACCCTTCTGACAAATTGCAGTTAGAAACAAAAAATGCAAATTAATTTAGTAACAATATGCTTTTTTTTCTTCATCTTTATAATTTATCAACTACAATGACGTTCCTTTCTCTTCTCGAATCGTGACAAGGAATTTAACGAGGGTTATTCAACATATCACGAATGTCCTCCGATTTTACCTCCGCCGTTTTCTTCTTCTGACCAATTTTTTTTAAGTTGCACCATTTATTTTTGTAACATTTTAAACTTTTTAAAAACAAGTAAATAGATAGTTTATTGTTAACAAAAGTTCTTTTGTTTTCAATTTTTCGATTTGGAACTCACTGAAATATTAAAAAAAACTCAGTTTTGACGATTCGCGAAAATTAATACCTGCGAAAAAAACTCTCAAACGAGCAATCCGCGAAAATTAGTACCCGCGAAAATTAGTACCATTAAGGTATTACAAACAAATATTTCTCTACCATAAACAAGTGTGATTAACTTCAACACAAATTCTGAAATAAAGCTGTCATCTTTGAAATCATATAGTATGTATGTAAATCAAAGATAGTCATTATCCCCTAGGAATGGTCCGATAATAACACACCTTAGGTTGAAATCTTTAGTTCTTAAAAAATTTAAAATTGGTGCAAATGCTTCTGGATCTCTGTCAATGAAATACTAAAAATAAAAAGGATAAAGTAATTAGAAACATCGTCTGACTATAATCATTGACATGACATATCCTGCACAGAGTGAAAAAACGTCCGAATACGGGTCCTGTATATTACTATATACGGCCTAATTTCTTCCATTATACTAGTCCATATACGGTAATATACAGGACCGTATTCGGTATATTTCTGCCAATTTTTCAATCCCCCTCTAACCTATCCACAACCTCCGAATTATGTGAGGATCCAAGAAATCGTATATTTAGGGTTGTATTTAGGGTTCTTCAGCAGTGCAGAGCCATTATTTCTAAGGTCAGTAAGGGAAGTACCTTGATTGGTCTGGAATTGAAAATAATCACACAAAACAACATTAAGGACAATATAAAAATGCTATTTTCAGTCTCATTGATTGGAAAGAAAATTGAATAAAATCAAAGAAGCTTACTGCTCCATTTTCATCTTTTACTGAAGATATTCTACCACTCAATAAACTGAAATATCAATAAATATCAATGTTTAAAATTTTCAAATCAAGTGATATATGCATTCATATAAATTTCATTATCTAAAATCGAGTCGAGTGGTTGAAAATTAAATCATCAAATAGCTGATATTGGATATGCAGGTGGTACATATCTTAAATGATTGAATAAGCTTCCCCCTTTTAGCTGCATTTTTAAATAAGCCCTCCTACTCAAATATGCCCAGGGCATAAAAATATAAAAAGTAACAATTTTTTTTCAAATAAATGATCTACTCGAATAACTGCCCTTTTTGAATAAGTGCTCCCCATTGAAAATCGAATTTTAAATAAGTGCCTAAGATGCTTTATCGATAATTTATGATACAGTATTCTATCATTATTAAATCCTTTAACCCAGAAAGATCTAAATTTTCAGATTCCTGAACAAAACTGCACACAGAGCTCTTGCCAAATTATTCACAAGGTTCTACTTTATATTCTACTCATTATCAATGGCATGGCATTTTGATGGTTTTATGACTCTAGATTATCAAAATGATTCAAACAGAAGACTTTCATCACTTACCAAGAGAAAAATGAATCAGGTATCCATGTTAAAGTGGATCGAGAAGTTGCAAATCTAAAATAAAGATCTCCAGTTTAGATGACGTTAATATGGATGCTGTATATTTTGTGTAAACCAACTAACACTAAATTTCATTCATTAGCACAGTGTTCATCTCCTGACTCAGTCATTGAACTTCAGACAAAAATTCATCACCAAATTTATTGCCAAGGCAAACATTAAATTCAATATAATCTTTCTATCAAAGAGCACAGTAAAATCTAGCTTTTTGCATCAAGGCCTTGGAAATTATGTTGGCAATATCTTTTTTATTAATTCGGTCTAGAAAAATGCTTGCATTGCAAGTTTTATTGTTATCAATCTTACAATGTATAAAAATGTATTGAAAATGCGAAGACTTCTGCAATTTTTTGACCTGGCAAATAGGGAAATAACCTTTGACCACTTTGGCAAAGGCCTAGGCAATTGCTGAATCCCGAGGCAAATTTCAATGATGGACTGATTGCATCTTTTAACATAATTGAATTAATTGCTAGAAAAAACGTATCATACTTTTGACCACCAACATTCAAATGAATGATTTCAGCATCTCCATAACTCATTCTTTGACCTTCAGTTTTTTCGAAATTATTTTTGACTTTCTACAATGACTTCTACTATAATTAAAAACATAAACATAAATTCATTGGGTTCTACTTGATATATACCCAAATAAGGTACTGTACTGTTTGGTAAAGAAATGCTTGTTCTTTTTCTTAATTGGTTCACAATTCAACATTTTGTCCCTGTCCAACAGGGGATCAGAAACCGTTATTCTTACTTTTTAAATGTCCTTAGTTCTTTCATTTAGTGCAATACATGCTGCTTGTTTCGCTGACAGAAGCAGTCTAGGAGACAGAGGCCTAAATTTTCTAAGATCTACCACTTACAGGTCATAGAGAAGAGAGGTGCTAAAAAGAGAGAATAGTCTTCTGTCCCACTAACCCCTGGTTACCAAGAGAGCAGAGTACATGAATTCTGCTAGTAAGGCTACACTTTTTGACCTCATATTTTTTTATCTTTAAAGTCCCATTATCATTTTGCCTAATCTGCAACAGGTTCCTGATGTTCAATGTCAAGAAAAATCCAGATCAGGATCCTTGTTTTAAGTGTTGCAAGTCAGGCAAAATGCATCCTCCAGGTCACGAGTCACAGAAAAGATTATGGCACAAAGAATTTACTTATTTGCTGTTAGTAATTTCAAACTTACTTCCTAGAGTAGATTGACCTTGGCAACTTTTTTCTAAATGAATTTTAGTTGGATATCAACAGATAAGAGGGGTCAAAACCTTATTAATGGCCAAATGCTGTGTTACAGCTTTGACAGATGGCTAATAGGAGTGCCTCCAATCTAATTTGTCTGAAATTTTTTCCTAGAATTATTCGAATTTGTATCATTATTTTGACAATTAGTAAATAAATATTACTACTACTACTACTACTACAGATTTATATAAAAAGTAGAATCGTTAAAGAGTTAAAAAAACCCATTTGTAACTCAGGAAAAACATTTGTTCTTTGGTTTTCAAGATGATCTTTACAGATTCTTGAAAACCACATTGCTAAAATTACAATATAGTAACATTATTAAAATAATGGGAAATCGCAGCAAGAGAATTGTTCATTGTTGAATTGTTATGCAATACCAACTACAGTAATAAAAAATACACTCGATAAGTGATAGGTAATTAACAACGATGATTAAAAATAATAATGATTTCTTATCATTATAAGAAGAAGTAACACAATAAAAAAATTTCAAACACCTATATTTTCTTTCCTTCAATTTTTTTGTTAAACAATATATATTTTTTCGGAAAGCTTTTGAAAGTTGCTATGTTTAGGTATTAATTTCGCAACTTAAGTTTAGCTACCAATAAAAGTGGCATTCAATGGTTTTGGACTAATTTGGACCTGAATTTTGAGAAATGAGAATTTTGAAAAAATGAAAATAAAGACAACAGGGTATTTAATTGAGCTACAGGTGTGAAAAATGTCAGCCTTATAGGACCAATATTGGCTCAACTATCCTGCCCCAAACTTTTGGGACATACACACAGACATTGTCAGATCCTAGCTCAACTGAAGTGAGAACTATAATTGTCTCTCTTGATGCCTAGTGTGCACATTCTGAGCTTGATAAATCAAAAAAACTTTTACTTACACGAAAACAAGTAAACAGTAAATCTCAAGGCTTTAAAAAGTTAATTCAAATCTAAATGGAAGCCACTTTCACTTTCACTTAAGTGACTTGACATGGCTGCATGGAATATAAGAAAAAGAGGGGGAAACACAGAGTACCATAAATCCTTGATCAGCGCATTCATGCAAAAATTAAGATTGTGTAGTGCGCCAAAAAGTTCACATTATTTTACATATCCAAAGTTGAAGTCCTGTTTCCTTTTCTTTTCAAGAAGAACTATAAGGAGTTTGAACCATCTTTTTATGCAGTATCATAGGGCACCAAGAGTAAATTAAAATCGATATAAAGTCAACATGGAAAATCATTAGAAAAGTGTAGGAAATTTTGTGATCAAGTGGTGTTTTTTTTATCCTGAAAATGGGGTAAAATAAAACAATGTGTTCATTAAGCTAAAAAATTTGTAAGTTAATATCTAATGAAGTGGAAAAGTACGACAACATGATCAGCAATTAATATGAAGCAATATTTAGCATAAAAATTGTATTGAGATTTATTTATTTTATTTTGGCCCTTCTAGAATAAACTATCAAAACATGTTTAAATTTGACAAACACTTTTGTTTCAATTAATATAATGAAAATCTAAAAGTGAAAGTAAAAGGTCTAGACAAATAATTTGTCATTAAGGATCACGTATTTGGCATTTAGATGTGGGGGTACCCCTCTGGTTGATATGGGTACTTTTTTAGTTCAAATTGGGTGCCATTATGGGTAAACTTTGAATATCTCAGGATTGGCAAATGCTATGAAGATTATTGACTCATTGGATCTGTCATGGAAAACCAGATCACATTTGGCAATGTAATATTGAGAAAAGTTCATTAATTCTAAGTATGAGTTCTAAGCATTTTGACCAATTCAGTGACATCATAGCTATTTATCACACTTTTTTTATAAAACTCCATGATAATTCCATGATATGAGTTCTTTCTAAAATAACTTCTTTAGAATTTATTTGTATTTTTTTCTCGTGAAGAAGTGTAAAGTCATCATAACGTTACAAAAGCTGAAAATCATTCTCTGTGCCTTGAAACCACCTATTGAGAAAGCTCTTCAAAACGGCATAGTGTACAAAATTTCCTGTCCGCGATGTCACTCGCGCTACGTCGGACAATCAGCTCGTCATTTACTTACCTGTGTTAAAAGAGCATTCAAAAGTGTCAAGTCCATTAGGAAGTCATTGTAAAGCCTGTGACGTTAAGCTGTCAATTGAAGATGACGTAAGAATTCTTATGAAGGCCAGATATCAAAGACAGTTACTTATTCAAGAAATGCTAATCATAAAAGAACTTATCCCATCATTAAATACAAAAGACGAATTCAAAAGTCACACTTTATTAATCAAATTTTAAGCATTTTAGATAACAATGGATAATGTCCGTTGGGAATTCATTGTAATTTCCAAATGACACTATTCGCTTAGCTTTCACTTTTCACAGTTGTAAATTTGTATGATAGAGAGTGTTGATGTATATATATACAGTGTATATACTGTAGTGTATGAATTTGTTTTTTAATCTGCTTTTAAACTGTTTTTTTTTTATTTTAGATACCTGATGATGACAATAAAATGTTGAAATATATTGTAAAAATATATTAAAATTGTTAGTAACATTTCTGTTTGATGAAAGAAGTTTTTGTCAATTTTTGGGTAGTAAAACACTAAAAACAGAGTTGCTCTTTTTTACCGGATGAAATGTATTTTTTTACCATGGCTGACTATATGGGATAATGCAAAAATTAAATGTTCAAATTAACTGTGGATCATGCACACTTATTCAGATGGGTACATCAAGGTGTGCCAGCAATATGAGATGCACCAGTTAGAAGGCTATAAAGCTATAAAAAGATGTAACAAGCTTTGGTACTCAGTGTTTTGTTAGGTAGCTTATAAAAATACCCATATACAAAGGCAACTTGTTTCAAGAACAATTCCCTTATTATCAGCAGCTAGCAGAGGCTTTAATGAGCAAGTAATGCAAGAAAATATTTTTGTTTCATTTTCTTTATTATAAGGTCCAGGGAAAAGTACATTAACATTAAAAGGTTTAAGGGTTGAAAAAGGTTTACAAAATTACAATAAATGCTGATTTTACATTTTTGACTTTCTAGGCCACTAATTGCCTTTTATGTCAGGGTTGCTTGGTTGGTCTCTAGTATCCTGCTAGTATCTTGGTATGGATTTTAAAATTAAGGCATGTTTGGGAGAATTATGATACAAATTTTCATTGTGTCTGTAAGTTTCCCCAATTAATTTTAAGTGGCATAAAAATGACCTTTATGGGTAACATCAGCAGCCTGTAGGCATTGTATCAAGGTAGATGTTTTGGAGCCTAAAAATAGAAGTGTTCAATTTTCTACTAAAACGATGAAACATAAGGTTGAAAAAAAATGTCAGGGAAGCCTCTTTCAACCATGGTCCTCAAACATTTTTCCACAGAGTTGGACAACTTTATTCAATACTAATGCAATTAAAATAAATGTGAAAGTTGAAAAAGCACAAGTTGTGATTTTTTTGTATCAAATATAAAAATCACATACAAAACAAGCCAGTCTGGATTTCGTGCATACGACGCCGAAGATCTTCGGCGTGGACCTCGAAGATTTCTTGGCACATTGGCGTAAAGAAGCCTCCAAAATATAATGTTGGCGCAACCACTGAAGCTGTGCACCAGGAAACCATTATGAAAACAGTGAATATGCTGGCATCGAGAGCAATGAATTAAAATAGCTTACTAATAACATGGATATATAATAATAATAACTGCGCGAATATTGTTGTTTATATCGTTTCAGGGGCAGGGACGGGTGCATGGCGTAAAGTTTGAGTAGTTTGATTTTTACGGAAAATGCCTCTGGCGTATACTGTACTTCTACAAAAATCACCTTTGGCGTGGAGTTTACATGGAATCCACACTGGAAAACAAGTCCATTAATTATATCATATTTGATGTACCATCAATCCACCTGACTTGCAACAAGAAGGCTTGACTTACAACACAAAAATGGATTTTAAATTGAAAATTTAAATATATGCAAAACAACCAAAAACGATGTTAATACGCGTTGTTACACTTATGATTGGTTTAATTCTATAAAGAAACATTGATATGTTCAAACTATTGTCAATGTTGGTTTTCAGTTGAGGTTTGCATGTTGCAAGTCAGGCTACCCTCTGGTTGCAATATCCTGTGGGAAAAAGTAATAGTAAATTTGGCCATCTAGATTATGTCAAAAATCCTTGAAATTAAAACTCTACTTATTAATGTTGAAAAAGTTTATATATATTTATCAATTTTCTTTTCCGCCTACTTTCACTGAATTAACATAGTTGATAGTTCACTTCTGTAGAGTTTCTGATA
>JAUBWS010125739.1:0-22314 GCA_032270445.1 Darlingtonia californica
AAATTCTTCCCTGACTTTTTTCAAAATTCCCTGACATTCCCTGACTTTCCCTGACCATAGTGAAAAAGACCCTTTTCTCCCTGACTTTCCAGGACTGTAGCAACCCAGTGGTCTAAATGAACTGAAGAGGGTAAATAACCAAAGTAAGAAAAGTAGTGAGGTTGAAATTGTGGAAAACTTAGCGTATACTCAACTTTCGATTCATTTTGTATACCTAACACCTTCCCCGAGAAGCATTTTCCGCCTCGTTTCTAATCACTAATTTGGCAAGAAAAAAACTAAATAAATAATAACCTCGGGTAAAGTGCATAATCTACACGTAAAATGCAGTCAAAGATTTTCAATGTATTCTTACCGATCGTAGTGGACGCAATTGAAGCGAAGTAGAACCATTTCTTGAAAACAAATTTTCCATCATGGTTTTGTGTTTTCATCGAATTTATTCTTTTCAGTTTCGTGAAACCAGTCACACTATTCACATCATTAATGAATTTGTCTACATCGATGGTACTGATTGTAATATTATAATTCTTTTTGAGTAACTTCGATATTTCCTGATCCTCTGCGGTTCTATTGAATCTCTCTATTTCCTTCGAGGGCGGATCTTCAACTTTTGCAAAAATCACAGCAGCTGACAAAAGTACGCTCAACACCAAGATGAAGTGCAGTGTCAAATACAAAATTTCGCGCAATAGATTAGCAGTACTTTTATGGTAATAGTTGTCGTCTTTTGCGATGAAACTACCCTCTCTCATCTTACGGCTGCTTGTATCACGTCGAAGCGAAGACATCCTTTCCCTTTTACACGTCTTTCTTAGCACTTCTTTTGGATTCAGCATACCAAAAAATGTAAAAACATCCTTGCTCGATTTCTTACTACTCACCACATCATAAGGACGAGATTTTGTTTGACTCGTGTTGATTCTTTTCAACATTCTCTCTTGTCGAGGTTCGATAACGTTGAATCGTTTATCGGATTTAGCAAGTACTAATGGAACGCGTACATAAGACAACGCGTGAATTGAATCTCCAGCACAGAACTAATCAGTGAAGATAAAGGCACAAAAGGTGGCCCCTTTTTTAAAAATAAACACAATGTTTCACACAGCAGAAACAATAAACTAATTCTTCCCTGTTTATAATTCACCAACAAAAACCTCTACTAAGCCTTTTAAATTTTTCACTCTTAAAGATAAAGCTTTCTTTTAACATTGGAAATAGCTTTGTTCTTTTCCATCCCTTTAAATAACTTATTCAATAATGACGTCACAAATTATGTCAAATCATCAAACACGTAGGGACCAAAACTTCTCCATCACTCTTTATGATTCGATTGCGGATAGGCAATGTTAAGTTATAACATGAGACAGTCGGTGAATTCATGGTTAATAAAGATTAAATAGTAATAGTGACTGACATATCTTTTGTTTTTATAACATTCAAACAAATTACATGACATCTTTAATGAGTCAAGATAAGCAGGATTAACGCCAATCAAAATATTTTAAGATCAAACACGAGATATTTGCTTTTGTTATAAGAACAGTTTTATAAGAACACTCGCCTTGCATCTTTCCAAAAAGAAGAATAAAACAAGAAACATTTTAGACTCAGATTAATTTGAAAACATGTGAACAACCTTTTCATGTTTTTCCTGTAAAAAAAGGCTAAAGGCTAAAATGCATTGAATCGTTTTCAAGTATTGAATACTGTATGTAAGAAAAGACATATATACACAAGCCTATGTACAATAGGGGTATTTTTGTAAGAACAAATTCAGAGGTGGAACATCACTCTTCTTATAAAAAAGGCGTATAAACATAGTATTAGCTAATGAACGAAGTGGTTTGTAGTTCTTAGTCGAAGGAGCTCATGCATAGCTTGCATTTTGATCACTAGCCTGGCTGTCAATATCACCAATAAAATAGTCATCGTTTATATCACTCTCTACACCACTCTCATAGTACATTCTCCCAAAAACAGATTCGTTTATCCTGTCATCAGATGTCCTTGTTTCATGAAAACTATTTTTCCTATCAACATCATCTGCGAGATGCGAAAAAATGTTGCTATGTCTATTTTCGTTTACGAGTTCAGGTAGATTTTCAGTTTCCGTGGCATCAGCAATTTTAGGTGTTTTCATCTTTTCAGCCGCCACTGACGGAGGGCGGGGTGGCGGTGTTTTGAATTTTCTCTTTGAATCGAATCTAAAAGAGGCAATCCGCTCACTAGATTTTCTTATAATCATTTTCCTCTTCTTCTGAATATATTCTTTACGATAATCCATATAGTCCAGTATAGCGTCAATGACACCAGCCAGCATAGCTAATCCAAAAATACGATATATCATCAAGGGAAACGCCCAATTTACTTGATCTTCAAGAGGTTGCACAAGGTCTCCGAAACCAACTGTGCTGAAAGTTACTATCCAATAATAGATCGAATCAAATAATGGACGACCATTTATAGCAGCATTAAAAACGCATCCAACGGCCACATAACCAACAAATAGTAAGAGTATGGAAAAAATGGTCATCAAGTCTTCGCTCACCTGCAAAAAAGATACATTTTAGGTTTTATATTTGTTCAAATCCGTCATCTCTTGCAGGGCCGTCAGCGCGTCATAATAAGTGCAAGGGCCGTGTTTAATGACGTAGGAGGGCCCAACCTGTTGGGGTCAGACACGACAGAAAATAATTTGAAACTTGACATTTAGAATGCCTTAATACCCTTCCCCAGCAAAGTTCAATAAATCCTTTTTATGACATCAGGTACAACAAGATATTTTGCAGAGAATACAATTTGTTGAGGGTATGCTCTATGAATCTCGGGGGGAGGATAAGTATTAAACAAGTGTGCTTGTAATCGGCTTGGATTTCCTTCTGTAAAGTATTGTGATGTACCATTTTAACTCGATTTTACATTTAACTTAATTTTATAATGGAGGCAGAAAAAACGACAAGATTTCAGCATTTTGAAACAGTCTAGCGCAACGACAACGAAAAATAAAATCAATTCATTAAGATGACTCACCCAGGGATCACCTTTGAAACAACAAGAATTGATGAAACGAAAGAAGCGTTTATTGACAGAATTGATGAGTTTACCACAAGCTTTTAACAATGAGACCATCAACGGTATACCAAACAGTGAGAAGATCATATAAAAGAAACGACCATTGTTTGTTTCAGGTACTACATCACCATAACCTAGTAGAGAAACATTTTCAAATTAAAAAAAACAGTGAGTCCGTTCTTGTCGTACAAAATCAAAGAGGATTCGTCAAATAAGGAAAGCTGAACTATTCAAGTGGTAATGATTTGACGTAATTTCTGCTACAGTTTCCTAGTAAAGCATGCTAGACTCATAATACTCGCAGTACACAAAAGGAAACTATTTTATTTGTAAGAATATAAATAAGCAAGATTACGAGGTATACAGTAAGTTGAAAAGAAATTACGTGAAAGATTGAACTAGAAACTTATCGTCAGTTCTACTTACCAATAGTAGTGCAAGCGACTGTTGTAAAATACACCCACTTCCAGAAAATAAAAGTGCGATCTTTCCTTTCTTCGTTACGTAACCTTTGCTCAATTTCAAGTTCCTGCTCATGCACACGTCTCGTGATTTCTTTCATAAAGGACTCTCTCTGCTCTGTTGTGACTGCAACACCAAACTCATCCTTCAAGTGTTCCCAGAACAAGTCATCACTGTTCTTTATCATAACCGTATTGTTTGTTTCATTTGAAAATTTGGTATCAAAAATCTGTTTATCACTAGGTGCAGGATCTTCGATGTCCGCTAAAAACATAGCACCGATACCAAGCACAGCAAAAACAACTGAGAAATGTAAAAGGAAAAGTATTGTCTTCAAAAGAGGTTTAAACCATTTTTTCGCCTTCAGATTTCTAAACCAACCACAACTCAAAATTCCAGCACTATTTTCTTGACTACTTTCATCGGTGGTGGATGTTCGACGTAGATCCGGTGTATGGCGGGCGGGCAGGACGTCGATTAGTTGACAGGTCTTTTGGTAACTGTGCAAGTTGTAAATTTTAGCGATGTCATCACGAATACTTATGTTCGATTTACGACGTGGAATGATATTCAGCGGATGGCAATACATTACACCGTCAAAATATACACACTGTTATTACTTTCACATTAAAAAAAACATCATGCTTAAGAGAAAGAGGTTCGTTGAATGGGCGAAAAATATGAACCTTAACGTAAAATCATGGATCAATTGGACCGCGAAAGAAAAAAATTGAATTCGCAATTCTGGTTAATACAGTTTTCATTTACATTGGCAACACAATACATGAATAATATATTCAAAATGAATAATTTTGAGGTTCAATTCTATGAGCATTTGGAACATTAATGTCAATTAAAATCTTTTATTAAATGCATGACGAATTCACTTAGCAACTATCATGAAATTACTTTCACAGCAGAAACTTTCACGCTTTTTTTTGTCACATTTTTGGCCATTTTCGGGATATTTTCTGCCTTTCAAATTTTAAATCGGTAAAACGCGAAACTTTTTCGGGTAAAGTTCTCAAAATCTGCTTTCGCGAAAGGTTTTCAAGTGATTTTTTGACACGCCAACGTTTAGACCCTTGAAGTACTTCCTAATACTTTATATCGAGTTTAAGAGAGAATTAGGAATTGGGAACAGTTAGTTCGTAAAAGTCTAATTCTAAAATCGTTAGTTTAATAAGACATCTGCGCAGAATGATGAGAAGTTAAAAACGGAAATTTTCATGCGAACATGAGATAAGTGTGAAGACATTGGTCCGTTGAAGAGTAAATGTTATGAATTATCCTTTTCTTTTAATTTCCTTTATTCCTTTATTTGCGTACTCCATTCCGGAAGAAAACCTTTAGTATCACATCCACGAAAATACCCAAAGTAACCAGAGTACCCCATCCACGAAAAAAGTATTTTCTATACTTAGTGGTTTATGCAATTAATATTGAAAGTACAGATGAGTGAGGAAAATGTAGTTCATGCATGCATCCTCAACCTCCTGGGATTCCTTTTTCTGGAAAAACCCATCTTTGAAAAATCCCTTCTCACTAAAGAAATAAACGGATGGGGTCACACTATGATTTTGCGCTTCGTTTCAATTGGTGTGGTTTTATAAAGGAGAATGAAGAAAAATTCGATTTAATAGAATAGATTAAAGCTGAGGCTGAATCGAAATAAAATGAATGATGAGAATAAGTAGATAAGTTGAATAAATATTTTAGAAGAGTCACGAATATTCATGCATTCAAACTTTTTTCATACAAGGTCATCACATACCTTAGCCTCGTAGCTGTTATCAGCAAGTCTTTGATGTACGATAACTTCATCATCTTTAACCCGACGAAAGGGTGTTTTTTCTTTTGATTTCTATAATTTCAAAAACAAGAAGATGTCACCTTATTAACTTCTTCATTTGTTACTGAGGGATGATGATTAATTACAGCCAGATTGACCGTTATTTTCCTTGTCTGCCAAACAAATCTCACCAATTTAAGCCAAAAATTCAATAAATCAATTTTGATCGGTCGTCTTATTAATAAGTCGTTTGAATTTTAAAGTGAATACCTTTTTCCTTAGCGATTGAAAATCTTCTTGAGAATCCGATTCTGTAACACAAACAATGCATTGGTCTCAGGTGACAAAACATATTTTCTGACAAACATTAGTGTCTTTGATCTGGACAGTAATTGACGTCAAAAATACTCTAATACTTAAATTCAACCAAAATAAACTTCAAAATCCAACTGTACCAGAAAACTTCAGCAAATATAATACAGCACATAAAATTTTCATGGTTATGAATAAAAAGAATCAAGAAAACGTGCAAAATTTTACACATTTTCATGTTTGTTTTTATTATCAAAATGTTATTATAACTTTATCAATTAGGCATGACACATTCTTCAATCTTGGTAGAAAAACTTGCGTTGATACTATTTCAAATTTCTCTTGGTCCTTGACCCCTAGATAGGGACTAGGTGCGTCGCAAACCATTTACTAGGGAGTGGCACACGTTCCTAGGATTGCAATCACTCACATTCTCCAACTTAATGTCAATTTTCCTCTGGAATTGACGCTTACCATAGTGTACAAGCAACACCGTGATTATTCCCGACTCCCCCCCCCCCCTGCCCTTTTTTTTAATAAAAAAAAATTCACTCCCTTATAACACTTAATGTGCACTACGGTAACCTTCTGGGTTCAGCCTCGATGGTCGATGTTTAAATTTTTTTTAAATCAATTCACATATCTTTGTTAGCAGATTTTAAAAAACTATACTTGATCTAGAATTAAAGTCAAACCTTCCGTTTTAGCTCTATTGGTATCTTCTTCTGTGTCTGTGTCTGTTTCTTTTTCTTTTGCTTTTTCTTTTTTCTTTTTCTTCTTTTTCTTTTTTTCTTGGGGTCGCTCGTGGTCGTTGTCGTTTTCTTCATCTTTAAAATAATACAGTAGTTTGGCTGTATAATACTTTCAAACATGCATGCCATTAACTACAGGATGGCCACTGATTTTTAAAAGTTTAATTTTATGAGCCTAAAACCATCATTGTACAAAATGTCAACATGTGAAGACATTACTATCTTAATACCAAATGAACTAAAAACGAGACAATGATTACCAATAAAATTAATGTAGAAGACAAACTTTTTCCTTAGTGTGTATTCAAATCGCCAGAACCAAAAAAAATTAATTTTTGTTGACATTAATTCAACTTAGCGGTTAACACATTTCATGAAAACAGCAAAACAAGAAGTTTAGATCTATACAAAACCTAATAACCAGCTTATACTTAAGTATGTTAAATGGCGCAGCGAAAAAACTGAAATCATTAACCAAACTAAAAAATTGGTATTGAAATATTCCCTATGTAACATTATATCATATGGAGATAAGAATGTTACGAATTATTGACTACCTTAATGTAATATGTAACCTATTTTGTTTCAAGAACGCTTTATTAGAAAAAGACTTTATATAACTTATAAAATCTAGCTCGATACCAAAAAATTGGTAAGCGGCCAGATCCGTATAGGAGAACCTACAGACCTGGTTGGACTCGGAGCCACAATCTAGCTTTTCTAGGGCTACTGGAATTGAACTCAGTTAAAAACTTCATGGAAGTAAACTTCCCTCTTTAACACTACACCAATGGTTAGCAGAATTATTCACCTCTGACAGTGAGGACGTTCCAAATTCCATCGACTACTACATTCCTCGAAATTCGGTGGTTCTCCATAGACCCGTGGCTCAGTTGGTAGAAGACTAGCCCTAGAAAGACTAGGTCGTGAGTTCAACAAGGTTTTCCTACCAATCATACAAGTTGTATGGTATCAAGCTGGATTCCACTTTACATTACATACCTTCCTCTATGTTTTCCTTTTTATGTTCTTTCTTTTTCTTTTTCTTTTTCTTCTTTTTATCAATCGAGTTTTCTTCAACCGAAACTTCTTCATCTTGAGAGGTATTATCTCTTATCCTATCTGGTATATTATTCTGTTTTTTTTCATCATCACCCTTGTCTTTATGTTTCTTCTTCTTTTTACTTGACACGTGAATTTCGTTTTCTTCTTCAGCAATATCAACTATATCTTTTGTATCTTCCTCTGACTTCTCCTTTTTCTTTTTCTTCTTCGGAATCTCCTTCTAAAATTCAGAAAAAAGATTACCGGTAAATGCTCAAATCTCCAAGTAACAGCCACCTCCAATTAACCACTATTAACAGACAAATTCATTTTTTCACCGGCAAAATCGCAGTGAAAAACTCACATGGTAGGAGGAAAGTAATTGGCGAATATTTGCGCAACATTAATTCCTGGTAATAAGCAGACCGGAAAAAAGAAACAGAGAAAAAAAATTGTGTTTTACTGAAACAATTCTACTTAAGTATGTCATCAGCCCCACCTGACAGTTCCCAGACCAGGGCTAGAGTTGTAAGACGATATTGTCTGAAATTTGTACAGGTTTAATGACAGCAGTATCAATTTATAACTTTACGATTGGTACATTTTCAGCACGGACTGTACGTAATCAGTTCATACATATTCTATGCTCTCCAGTAGGGGTCCTATTACAATTTAGATTTAAAAAAAAGAAGGGGCAACGAGGAGTTACCCGAGAAGTAAACCTCTTATTTAAAGTACGCCGTTAAGTTTGTTGTTATGCTACTGGAAAAAAACAAAGGCTACGTAGCATATCCATTAGGGGAAGGGCCATTTGATTTGACAGCATTATCTTTCGTAGTTTTAGTGTCAGCACTGTTTTCCGAACCATGCCATATGCTACTGACGGAACAATAATGTCTGCCTCAACAGATTTTCATTAATTTGACGACGCCAGCAGTAGTAATAACGTCATGAAAAAAAATAATTACTATTTTTCATTTCTTTCATGATGGTAGACTTACCTGCCAATAATTTTAAATGTTTACATAATGATGGATATTTAGATTTTAAAAATCAAGAATTGTTGGAAATCTTTAGAAATTCGGACCTTTTCAAAATACGTTGCGCTTTCTAATAAGGGGTCGTTCTCGTCATTTTGACTCGAAGTTTTGGTTTGTCCCGTCGCAACAAAGGTAATTGAAGGGCCAAACAAATAGCTCAAAACATGTTGATTGGCAATTTAATAGATCCCTTGTAAAGGTAATCTGATGAAACATTTTCACAGTTTTTGAAGGATTTTCTACTTGTCAAAGTATGGTTTCAAACCGTCCCGTACGACTTTAATGCGAAATATTTTTAAAAGCTTGCTTTCTTTGGCATGTTCATTAGATGAACAGGTTACTGCCAATCAGAATAGCTTAAGTAAAATAATACACCATCTAAATGTCAATTTCATTTTTGAAGAGGCGATGCGTACGGGACAAATTTTAAAGTTCGACTAAAAACCGTCAATATTTTTAAGTAGGTGTTGGTAGTACTTACCTTAATCGCTTAATCTGTTTCCAACCATTAGCTTTTATTAGAAATGCCCCTTGAAAGCTTCTAAAAATGTTTCCATCAAAGAAATTCATGGTTTTGTGTTGCGTACGGGACAACCATTTTTCTCATTTTTGAATCAAAATCATGAAAATGACGCTAAGGGACAATGCATTATTAGATCACCCGGAGGATTTCATAAAATTAGACTGCTTCAACAATTTTCAATATTTTTAAAAGTTTGAATTTTGCAGTTACGAGTGATTTTTTGGGTTTTCTGGAAAAATATTCAATACAATAAAGACGACCTACTTCTTTTTCAGGTGATTTTGCTTTCCGTTTATTCAAGTTGCCTTTTACACTAAAATAAAAAAGTTTGTATTACCATGTTGATAAAAGAAACATGGACCCATTTTCAGAAGAAATGTGTTCCAGAATAGCTGATATCCTATTTCTTTTTTTTTAATTAAACTTTCATTTGATCTCAAATGCTCAAAACTGGAGTACATCTGATTAAAACACTATTTTTGAGAGAGACACTTCTCAATGTCATGTGCTTGCTGACGTCAGCATCTTTTTCGCAAGAGAATTTTATTTACAAAAACACAATATACCATTCGAAAGATAATGATATCCTGAACGAAGGTGTTACTTGGGTCAAGTTGAGAAAACTTACGTATCATGAGTCAGTTATGAAGCCTCAAACTGAGAAGGATGACGTCATTAAAAAGGGCAAATGTTTTATTGAGCCAAATTATGATTAATTATAAACTATTAGAAAGATAATTTTGTCCTGAACAAAAGTCTTGCTTAAGTCAAATTAAGAAAATATAGGTATCACGTATTACGAGGCCTCGAAGTGAGAATTATGACGTCATTGTAGCCCTAATCATGCTACGGTTAAACCTTCATAACTTTGGACTGAGTGGTGATTTTCGATGAAACTTGACAGGTGAGTCTACTATTATAAAAGAAACAAAACGAAGTCATTAAATATTTCATGACGAAAAATGTCATTTTTGTAAGCAATTTTGGCTCGAAATTTGAAAATCTATCTAAATTTTAAAAGTCTTCTATGATTTCCGAAAATGTTATGATTACCACTATATCTTTCTTAATTAAGAAACAAAAAGATAAATTCAATGAAGTGCATGGACTGCTTTTGATAGGTAATCAAATTTAAAAAGGAGACCCAAGTTTTTCATCTTTAGTGCGATCTGATGTCAAATATGTTATCAAACTGATATCAAATTTGACATTTTAGTGCTGAAAAATCTTACACTTTCCTAATTGCTGGCCTCTTTTGATGATGTTACAATTTGAAATACGTACAATACGAAATGCCTCAACAGATTTTCATTTATTTGATGACGTCAGCAGTAGTAATAACGTCGTGAAAAAAATAATGAAAACACCACTCAGTCCAAAGTTATGAAGGATTTACTGTAGCATAAATTGGTCTACGATGACCTCATAATTCTCAAATCGAGGTGATACGTAAATTTTCTCAGCTTGACCCAAGCAACACTGTTGTTCAGGACATCATTATCTTTTCAATGGTATGAAATACTTTGTGTTTTCGTAAATAAAATTTCCTTGCAAAGAAGATGCTGACGTCAGCAAACACGTGACATTGCGAAGTGTCTCTCTCAAAAATAATGTTTCAAATATGATCAACAACAAAATGTGCAAAGTTTCATGCTTCTATCACAATTTGAAGTATTTTTGTGCTAAAGCGACTCTATTATTTTGCCTCTACAGAATTCCCTTTCTCTGCCAGCAGACAATGTCTCCATTTCAAAAAGCTAGGCTGAATGGCACGAGACAAACACTTTTATACACTTTTTATTAACGCAGGCCAGTTGCTAAGTGACTTGTAGTCATCTAAGGTTTATATGATATCTCATTTAGTTTAGGAAAATTGGGGCAAAATTCTTATGTGCTTTCATTAAAACATTCTACAATAAAAGGTTTGCACATGAATGTCATAAATACACTGGAACTTTGTCTAAATTATATTTAAAAGTTATAAAAACCAACCTTGGAACATTAAAAACAATTCCATTTGAAAGCTTCACAAGAACATTTTCAGATGAATCTTCGCTCTCACTGTAGTTGATGTCTGATTTTGCATCTTCCTCTCCTATTTTTGATTTCAAGGCATTTTCAGGCTCATTCTTTTTTTTAATTGATGATAAATGAGAGAACATGTTGGTAGCTGATCCCTCCAGCTGTTTCAATTCATCATAAATATGCCCGAGGGTTGCTTCCATTTCGGGAGCAACCCATGTCCCTGGGGGCACTAGTGGCCCCCTCTTTTTTGGTCGAACCTCTGTTTCTTTTACATCATCATTGACAGTTTTTTCTGCTTCATCAGTATCAGATTTTTTAGTCCTTTTATTTTTGGGTTTTTTCTTGTTTTCTTGAGTGACGAGTGTTTGAGCTTCAACCTTTGTCACTGTGTTTTTGCTTTTACTACTTTTTGTATCCGTTTTGATCTTTTTGTCTTTAACTTCTGCGACATTTGGAAACTGTGACAGCAACCTTGACATGCTGGAAAAAAAATTCATAATTTCACTTTCAATTCTAGTATGCACATTTTCAGAAAAATCTAGGAATAGGACATACTTTATAATAAAAAGGACAATTTTGTGTGCTTAAAGACGAATCCTGCCTGTTGTTGTGCTTTTTTCACCCATCAATAATAAATTTGCACTCTATTGCAAATTGCATTAAAAGGTAAGCAACACTTGAAAATGTTGGCTTGATAAAGAAAATCATTCATATTTGGAGATTGAAAAACTTACGTAGCGTAAATCCAGTTTTTAAAAAAAATACCATAACAAGCAAAATGGTTAAAACTTTGCGTGAATTAAACTTGCAGTTTTTGCTTTTTTTCCCAGAAAACTAAGTAAATGAAATCTGTACAAATATATATCCACATAAGGTAGTAAAGAACAGGAAGCCCGCTAAATATTTAGCTTGTATATCAACGTTATAGTTTTTCAAAATTATGTGCACTCGCTATGTCTATCTCATGTTTGAAAGAACATTTTTGGAAGTTAATAAATCTGTTATCATTGGAAAGATATCAAATAGTGCTAATGTAATTATTTAGGAATTATTAAGTCTCTTTAAATATTCATTTAGATATGATATGGTATAACTTATACCAAGTGCACATAATTTTGAAACGTATATCAATTACCACATGTATTGGATGGAACTAACACAAAATGGACTATGGTCACTTGTAGGACAACAGTAAAATTGGACAAATGAACACAATAGTAGTAAAATTTATGAAGATTAAACAAAACTTACATTATAATTTAAACTTGAAAACTACAAGTTACATACATTTTTGAGAAACATAGCTTCTGGTATTGAGGAGAGAAATTGAAAATTTGATTTAATGAAAAATTGTGAAAAGTTACAGGATAAACAAAATGTCTAGTTCATTGTGCAAATAAGTATTATAAGCTAATTTACAACCAACTTATACTTCATAATTAGAAAAGAAGGAGTGAGTAATAAGAGACCACCTCCAAAATAATATGGTATGATGGCCAAATCTTAGTCAGTTCCATTGTTCCAGAAACTTTGATTTTATTTCCACTTTTTACCAAACTAGCTGCTATTCTGACTTTTTTTTTTATAAGAATTACATAAATCAGACCTGAGCCTTGTGATTCTTAAGATTTCAACCAAATTGACCTTCAAGTATTCTTAAATGATTCTTAATTTTTCCTAAATAAATAGCCTCAATAATTTATATTTTGTTTTCAATCACAATTGATGACACAATTTTCCAAAAACGATATTTTTTTAGGCACATTTTTGAATTTGAGCCTGGGCATGATTCTTATGATATTCTTAATTTTTTAACGATTTTGAGCCTCGTGATTCTTATAAAAAGGATTCTTATAGAAAAAAAGTGTATGTTAATCTAGCAGACTTTAGCTGATTTATTTATTATTGAATGAAAATTAGCTAAATTCCGCCTAGTGTCGTTCCAATCGAATTTAACTGGTTTTAAACGGATATTTTTAGTCAATTATTTTGGAAAATATCTTATTTCTTGACTGTATTACAAGTCGTCATTAGGAGAATGTAAGTAATTGTGTAGGACTTTGTATTATGTTGTAAGTTAGTGGGCACCCTGAAAGGAACAGTGTTAATGTATAAAAAATTCATGTTAAAATTCATAACTGCAGTTGCATCAATAAACTAAAGTATGTAGTAATAGTTTGAAATAGCTTTAATATTGCGATCATAAAGCTCTTATAAAAAAATTAATGAAAATTTGAAATAATTACCAATTATATGTTTCAATAATGTGTTGTAGACTCACATCAGTTGAAGAGAAATCCTACACCAAAAATAAAGTAATACAATTAAACAGCAAATGCCTTTTAACATCTTCCTTCTTTTTCAATAGGCAGCAGGCTTTGGCATATGAGGTGAACTATCGCACATGTGAGCCTCTGCACACTCCTAAATTTTTAAGGAATGCGATAAAATGAATGCCATACTTGATAAACTTAAATAATTCGGTATTAATCACACTGTTTTGTTCTTATGTTCAAACAGGGATCCAAAACGAATTAAAATTATTTACTAGCTACGCTGAAATTATAAGATAGAGCTATTATTAACTTTTTAATTGATTTTCTAGCATCACAATTTTGGTAATGTATTGCATGTCACCGCACGCCATCTTCATGCCAGGCGTGTGATGAACCACATGCCTAGATCATAATACTTTGAACTGGCGTACAATCACCACACGTCTGCGATTTTCTTATGTTGAAGCCTGAAGCAGAAATAAGTTTTTTATTTCATGTTACTTAAGGATTGATAACTTTATGTAGAATAAATTTTCGTAAAATTGACCTTGTGTCTACCACGTCGAAAAATTTACACTGACACTTCAAACAAAAAAGATAGGAGAAACTCAATCTGGTTAGGCAAAAAAAAGCCTAAAACAAAAGGTTTGGAAAGGATTGAAATAAAACCTTACATAATTATTTTATGAACCTTTCAGGAAATGAACACTACTGTATGGATTGATCAGGCATCAACCTCAAACAAAATGCCCTTAAGTTTAGAGAATGAATCTTTTTTATTCTTATTTCTTTATATCATATGATAATATATCTTACCTGACCACTTTCTTCTTGAAGGCATCTGGCGCTCTTCAATAGGTGAAATTCAGTCAAACAACCATGTATTAGATCCAATATTTCATAATTGTTCACACTAGCCATATTTTGATTTGACATTTAACTTATAAATAAAAGAATGAATAAATAAAATATATCATGAAGTTCACTACCAACTTGAAAGTCAAGTGCTAACAATATGATGTTAACTCTGAAACTTAGCACCTTTCATAAAAAATGAGAGAAATAATTTTGTTAGCCCTTGAAAGTTTCAAACAATGCTCAATCTTCATCTTTGCTTTATATAGTACTGTATAAATGGGTTTTCATTTTGCAATGTTTATTTACATCCTCACTTATCCAGTTATGTTTCACTCAGTTTTATGATCATAATAGTAATTAAGCAAGAAATGTGGAAATGGAAAACATTAGGGAATAAGTGAGTTTTGGATGACTGCAAAACTAAACAGTCAAAGGACAACCTAACACAACAAGTACATAATATTCATTGTTTATCCTACAGCACACATAATCTAAATAAAGATCTTATTTACTATCAATAACTATTAAAAATAGCCTTTTAACCTGTTTAAAAATACAATTAAAAACAATTTTTAATGACTTTAAACAGGTTTTAAACACTATATATAATCAGAATTTGTTGAAATATAACATTTGTGTATACATAAACTTTCAACACTTATTTTTAGGGAAATAATGACTTAGCTAAAAGTTTTCTTCAATATCTTTTGGAAGAATTGCTATTTCGCTGAAAATTTCATATTTTTGCAAAGTGCTGAAGAAGGGCTTTCCTGTGGTATAGAAATTGCAATAATCAGATTAAAAAAATAAGACTGTTGAAAGTTTTTGGATAAGTCTTTTAGATACGCACAAAATGAGGAATTTTTACGACTACAACACTGTTACACTTGGTTTTTCCCGCAAACTAAAGAGCTAGGCTTTGTCAGCCTTTAGACTAAAACATTCTTTAGTGTGTTAATGCAAACCATGGAGCGCAGCTCAAGTGGTGTTTCGGAACAAGGAGCAAGTCAGTATAAAATTATTGTTTGGTACACAATCGTAGCAGGCCCTACCATGGTTTGGGCCAACACAGCACCAGAGAAGATTTTCATTTCAAAATTGGAGTTTCAACTGCAGTTCTTTTCAGTTTTATACTACTTTCATGCTTTATATTGTTGTGTTAGTTTTAAAAAAATTAAGAAAGAGGAAAATTGAATGACACATTTTACTTGTTGAATGGAAAAATTTAACAAGCACCCCTGCTTAATTAACTACCCCTGTCGTATAAGCGCCTCTCTCTAAAGGCCAAAATTTCAAGTTAGCACCCAGGTGGTTATTCTGTCATTTAGGGATAATTTTGTTACAAAACCAGGCAACTATCACAAAATGGAGCAAATATTACAAAATGAGTCAGAATAAGTGTTCAACAAACTGACCAATTACCCTTAAAATTCATTAATGTCTTCTGAAAGTTAAAAGACTTAAAAGTGCTTGATAACGGACGATATTGTATATGCCAAGAATGAAGTTGGATCTAGAAGTATGTCTATTACCTGATGACAATACATAATGACTTTTTAACGATCTTTTACAGGAGGAGTGTAAAATGTAGTGTAGCGCTAGATTCATTAGAGATGTTTCCTGCAGGTTATAAGTCACTGGAAGTGTTTCCTGCAAGTTATAAATGGCAGAAAAGAAAAAAGATTGCATCACAAAAGACGTTAGTGGTAATCGGCGGAATTATGACATGTCCAAAATATGTTAGACCAGTTCCAATCGTCAAATTATTGACAACATCGTCAGTATAGCAAAAAGCCAGAGGAAGGCGTTGGGGACGAGGTTGGTAAGGCCTATGCTCAAGGATCACAATGTGTAATTCTTTAAGCAGATTCTATAACATTAAAAATTTTGTTGACATAAGCGTTTTTTGTGAAAAAACAAATTTCTTTAATTTTTGTTGACATCATCAAAATTTTTCACATCTTCATCAGTCCTCTCATTTTGGGGCGCGCGACCGTCGTGACTACGTATATGCTTTAAAAAAAACAACGAAAAAGCGATATACATATGTACATAGGAAAAATTTAAAATTTGAAGCTTTCAGCCCTTTCAGTTATTTTATTCATTAACAATTAAGTTTATCTATCACTTTTCAAAAATCCAGTAGAAAGGAAAAGTCTAATTCATTCAAATTTTGTATAATGAGTTGAGGTGCAAATCACTCGCCCCACCTTCTTGGGGCGTGCTTTTTGTTACACTCTCCGCAATTTTCATAATGAGAAGACTGCTTCATAACATAATAGAATATTCTTATAGGATTACACATTTGTGACCTTCCAAGCGATTTGGAGTACATAGATTTTGACCGTTCTGTGTATCGGTCATCTTTTTATCGGTCAAATACCGGTCAAATTTAGCTATTGAACGTTCAAGCAAAAATATTTATCAGTCGCGTATCGGTCAACCGTTACTACGCGGCTCAGGATAAAATATGACCGATATTGACCGGTAAAAAGTTCGTTTTGGCTGCCGAAATTAAAGAAATGACCGATAAAATGGGTTAGTGTCTATGGGACGGTTCAATACTCTGATGAAGCGAACGGTTGTTTATCGGTTAATTTTATTTTTTGAACAGTCAAATTTATATTTACATTGGTCAATGAACGGTCAACTGAACCAATAATTTGTCGGTCAGAAGTTATGTACTCCAAATCGCTTGGAAGGTCACATTTGTGTAAAGTTTTACGTTAATTTCATCTTTCAACATTGAGAAATTAAAGATTTTAAAACGTTATCAAAATGGCAGCAAAATGAAGGTTTTTTTGCAAATTTCTCAAAATAGGTGAAAATTTACAATTTGGCTCCGATCATTCAATTATCTCTATTAGAATTGTTCTTTTGAGCTATAAACAAGTTTTCTTTGACAATTGTTTTTCAAATAATTTTTGGTAGACTGTTAAGAGGCGGGGGAGGGGGAGAGTCAAAACATTAACGACCAAATTCCACTAAAAGATTGAAAATAGAATGTTGATGGCCCATATCACTAGACATTAAATGGATTGTGTTATGAAAAGTAATAGTCACATTACTCATGTTCTACTGAATACAAAATGAACATTTGGTGAAAACCGTTTTTAAAACAAAGCTCTCTTTATAAAGTTAAGCAAAAAGTTAAATCTAATTTTTCCACTTTCAACAACAATGGATGACCAACGAATGACCAACTTTGCAGCAAAACAAAAGTTATATGATGTCATAACTTAATTATGCAGGAATGTATTAGAGCGAAAAAAATTAGACAACCAAACAAAGAAAACAAATTTATAACAAAGAGCATTAGCTCCATTTATTAAAAAAGTGGAAGATTATTTATTTCATACTTTTCACACGTAGACATGTCTTGACGAATAAAAAATGAGACTATCAAACAAAGATAACAAATTGTTAATATGCAGAGCATTTTAACTTTGAAGATGAGTGTTTAATAATATAAGAGAATTGATATAATCAACTTTTTTGCCTCAGCAATACAGAGCCAAATGTTTTCCCAACTTGTGGTTTGATTTTTTTTCTCTTATAGTTTTGAAACATGGACGGTGGAGTAAAGGCCACCTAGTCGTCCACGTATCAAAAGCAGGAAGTAGTCCGCGAGATCAGGTTATTGACCAGTTGTTCAGCAAAGTTTGAGCAAAATTGATCTTGACATTGTAAAAGTTGCGACTGTAATATGGTTAGGTACGACCATGAGGTATAGATAGACCGAAAAAATGCAAATTAAATAGCTTAATTAAATATATTAAGTTTTGTAATAAAGAAAATACATCATATTACTTTCCTAGCGATTGTATAATGCCACAGAGAAAGACAAGTAAAACCTTGGGCAAACAGGCGAGAAATCGATTGCTTCATCAAAAGTAGAGTCAAACACTGATAGGATTTCTAACAAAAATTGTTGGTGCAGTAATAGATCAATTATAAGAAAACAGAAAAAGAAATTATTAAAAATATATATGATTTATAAAGAGCTTTTTCCATAAAAAAAATTTCTTTGCTTCTTTGCAGAATTTTGGTTAAGAGGTGCATTCTCGTAACGCTTTTGGTAAGTTGTTGAATGCAATAGACGCTTGTTCTTGAAATGAGAACTTGTCACAGTTTTGTAATTTCAGACCGTCATTGTTGGACCTCATGTTGCTTCTTCTTTACAGGGTTTTCAGTTGCAGATATGCCGGCCATCCGGGTGCATGGAGGGCTTGAAATGCATATTTTGCAAGGTTGAGTTTGATGTTTTCTTCAACCGGTAACCATTTAAGATTGATTATGTCTTGAATCTTGTCATATTTACCTACCACGTACCCAGCGGCACAGGTCTGAACGCGTAGCATTTTCCTTATTAAGTACTGTGGGAGCTGGCCATAAACTGTGTTGCAGTAATTTAATTTGGAGAGAATCAGTGATTCGGCCAAAGTTTTTCGTGTATTTTGGAGTAAATCTTTTGAAGCGTTTTAAAGTCTGCAAGGTGCAAATTGGAGATGTTTTAAAAAAATGACGTGGTTTTATGCCGCGAGAGTGAAAAGCAATTACTTTAATTTTCATGGAACCAAGTGCATATTACATTGTAATGAATCAACAGATCCTGCACTCTATAATGTGACTTTCAAACTACAGCAAAATTTTAAAAATAACTGTTTCCCAACAACTGAGACAGACTATGGTAAAAATTGTCAATTTTGAACATTAATATAGACGGAATTTTTGTAATGTTCTCAATATTTTTCTTGTCAATAAAAAATTCTTGAGAGTGTCTTAAAACAAAAGTGTTTCCAGTGAATCAAAAAATTAAGGTTATTGCTTTTAACATTTTAAGACTGATTTAAAATTGTTCCACACTCCAGATTATCTTTCCAATGAGATATCATTAACCCTATTCCGGATCGGGGGGGGAGGGGGGGATGAACTTTTTTTATAACTTTTTAACTGCTTACGATAACTAAACAAAATTTTGCATATGCGAACAAAATTTAATGGGAAGATTGTGGCAAAAATCTAGGTTGCTGACGTCAGCAAATCTTGAGATATTGGCCATTGGTCAGAACCAACTACACTATTTTTTTTAACCTCTAAATAGCTACACCATGGGGAGTGTATTGTCGAATAACATTTTAACGAAAACTGCCAATGTTTTCAAATTTTGTCAGTCAACTTACATATAAATTTGAAACAATCTGGCAAAGTTACAAAAAATTTGACATGATGAGACGTCACTATGACGTCATTTTAGTAAAATTTGTGCTAAAACCGCAAATTTTTCCACGTTTAACAAATTCTTACATTTTATTTGGCATTCATGAGGTAGGGGCTGATAATAGCTTTCAAATGAGGGGTCAAAAGTGATTTTACGACGTCATAGTGGGCAGTTGTGAGTGATTTCAGGTAAAAAAAATGGCATTTTTTACAAATTCACCAAAATTGTCATTTTGGCATTTGTTCATAACTTTTGAACCAGTAGTATGATATTGACTTCAAATTTTGAACAGTTGCTAACTAAGCTAATACCAAAAGAATGATGTAGAAAAATCAAATTTTTTAAGTTTTGACGTCACATGGGCATTTTTCTGAATTTTGGTCATTTTGGCGCGCTCTGTAAACATTTTGGCACTCCATTTCAGATTAAGAATAAACTTCATTGTCTTATTAATTCGAAACCAAAAACAGAACCTACAAAAAAAGATATTAAAAATAAAAAACACGCTCTATTTTCACCAAAAAATGCATATTTTCGTGGAAAAAATGCTGATGTCAGCATTTTTGGACACTTTTTTCCAAATTTTTTTAATATTCTAAATTTTCACATGATACTCTATGTCTGTGCCAATTTTCATGTAAATCTGATAAGATTTGCGGATTTTAGGCTGGGGTTAAATTTTACCCCCCCCCTATCTGTTTAACGTACATAAAAAAGCCCATCCAGGGTGCCAATAGGGTTAACTGTCATACGTAAAGTAACAATCATGAGAAAATGAGAAAAGAAAAAATTTAAGTAAACAGTTTCACGAAAAGAGTTTTCAAAGCAAAAATCAAGTTTTGACTCTCACCAACTAGACAGGTAATGTGCCTAGTAATTTTTGTTAAAAATAAGCCGCTTTACCTCTGTCATTTTTTCAAAACATCTCAATTTGTTGTGATTATCACAGAGCCAATTTGGGACTCTATATATCAACAACGATCAAATTTTTTTTTTTTTTAATTACATATTTGTAATCAGAAAAGACTGAAATTTTATCCTGTCAAATATGTCAACTTTTAGTGTCTTTATTATGTTAAAAGCTCATTTTTTTCGTTTTGATTTTGCCTTTTCAATTTCAGAGAATCAGATCATATTTAACACAATGATGATCTATTTAAAATAATCTTTCCAACGAGGGGTTAGTTGGTCTAATCCATTCGGTATATCTGCAGGAATCAGTCAAAATGTACCAAGTCCACATTGTTTTGAAATAAACTTTAGATAAAAAGTTACATACAGCTGTTTAACTCTTTACTTCATTTTGAATCCATATGGAGTCATAATTTTTTTTGAAAAATTGCAACGATTTGAAGACGGAAAAAGATTTCACGGCAAAGTCTTCAAAACATTCTTTGGAATTTCTGGCGTCTTTTTAGCCGTCAACAAATGGTGGTACGCAAATATTTCTTAAAATATCTCAAAATTTCAAATAAACTTTTTTCGCATTTTTGAAGCCTGCTCATTGAGAGCATCTTTTTGGTATATAAAACATTATGGTAGCGAGGTGATTCCACAATTCATGAAATAAAGGGTTACATTCTAGTGTCAACTATTTTTGAACAGACTTTATTACACCCTGACATAAACACCCTGAAATTGGGCCTTTTATGGGTTTTCAAGGCTGCATGCAATTCCAAAGTGGAATTTTGAAGTTTTGAATTTAAAAAATCTGACTTTTTCATTAGGAAGAGCATGAAAAGTAGACAAGAAAAATGGGGTCGTTTGTCAAATTTGGACCATTTGATGCTGAGATAGGAGCAGATATTAAGGGTCCAAAAATGGTCATTTTTGTCTATTTTTTGCTGGCGTCAGAAATTTGTATGTAAATGTATGGGTCATGAAAATTATTTTAACGACTTTGCTGCTTATAGTGCTATCCATAAATAATATGGTTTATGGAGTTTCCATAAGCTGTTGCGAAGTTATTCCTTGTTATGTGTCAGGAATTATTGCAAAATTTTGCTGACTCAGCATTTTTTAAGTACTTTCCTTTCTATTTTTTAATAGTACTGTGAACAGCCAAGACGTTGGAGTGAGTTTCATGACCCATACATTTGCGTGTGAATTGCTGACGACAGCAGAAATGGGCAGAAGTGACCATTTTTGGACCCTTATTTGCTCAAATCTCAGCATCAAATGGTCCATATTTGACAAACGACCCCATTTTTCTTGTCTACTTTTCATGCTCTTCCTAATGAAAAAGTCAGATTTTTAAAATTCAAAACTTCAAAATTCCACTTTGGAATTGCATGCAGCCTTGAAAACCCATAAAAGGCCTAATTTCAGGGTGTTTAACACCTTTTCAGCCTGAAAACAATCTTGAAATGTGTTCAGGCATGGTGACCACGAAAATGTTTTATTCAAATTCCAGGACATTCCAGGACATTTTTCAATATTTTCCAGGACAAATTTAGGACGTTTTTATTCGTTTTAGGACGAATTTAGAATGTAATGGCGAAGTGTATTATGCTATGTATATTCTGATTCACAATATCACATGTTAAAATGAAAATTCAGAATAATATTGACTTTTTCCAGGACAATCCAGGACAATCAAGGACACCTTTTCAAGGACAATCCAGGACATTTTGAATTTTTTTGAAAAAATCCAGGATATTCCAGTACTTTCCAGGACAAAGACCAATTTCCAGGACTTTCCAGGTTTTTCCAGGACCGTGGTCACCATGTCAGGGGATGTTTGGGAACCTAAAAAAAGTGGTCATTTTTCTAGTGAAAGGTGGGTTTTTGGGCTTTTTTTCCTGGACTATACCTACTTTTATCAACGTTTAACGTGATTCTCTGCTACACATCACATTCAGTCAGGGAAAACTGCAAGTTAGGATATATATCCTAACTAGGATATTAATATCCTAATTAGGATGTTTGTATATC
>JAUBWS010125850.1:962-22309 GCA_032270445.1 Darlingtonia californica
CCCCCCCCGGGGGGGGGGGCACGGAGATGCATTGCCCCCCCCCCAAGTTTAAAAATATATGCCCCAAGTTGCCCCCCCCCCCCCAAAAAAAAGCAAATAAATGAAACAAAAATTACACGGTGTGTCAAAGGAAAAGGACCTTAAACACAAAGATTATCATCGTTGTCAAAAGTATTTGTAATTTGATCAGCTAAGAGGAAGCCCATAAAAGCTGTCATGGATGGAATAGAAGAGCTCAAAGAGCATTCAGCTTTGTACAAATTTTTTAAGCTAGCTGCAGTTCATAATGAGTACACTGGTAGTAATCTGAAACGACTTATAGTCACCCGCCTGAATGACTTGAAAATGTGAATCTCGAAAAAATTCCAAACCCCACCAGGGGGGCTTACAGCGCGCCCCCCCCCCCCCCTGCACCCCCAGCTGCCCCCAACTAATTTGGGCTGGCTTCGGGGCTGCTAAGTAACCAAATATTTGAATTGAAGTTTCAGATTTTTACAACATCATATTCTTTTTATTGTAATATAAACTAGATATACATAAAAATATTTATAAACCTAGATGAGAATCTTCTCTGTCAAACATATGTATAAAAAAAAAAAAATTCAATAAAATATAATTGATCTAAAAATAAACCAACAAAGATTTCTAAATTCTAGCAAACCAATTGAGTAATTTTATCCGAAATAATATTCAGCACGAAGGTTTATGTTTGAATAATAAGAAACGTTTCTGACATCGAAGCTGGAATAGAGTGGCAATTACCAGTTTTTTGCAGCTTTTGTACGTAATTTGATAAAGAATTTCCCTAGTCTAGTAAATCTCGTC
Source organism: Darlingtonia californica (assembly GCA_032270445.1). Classification (NCBI taxonomy): domain Eukaryota; kingdom Viridiplantae; phylum Streptophyta; class Magnoliopsida; order Ericales; family Sarraceniaceae; genus Darlingtonia; species Darlingtonia californica. Next base: position 1,788 of record JAUBWS010125850.1, read on the forward strand.
AGTTACATGCAATTATAACAATTCAAGAAACGATGCATTGAGGGCCACAAATTAGAAAGATCGTAAATTTCTACTCCAGCAAAGATGAAGATGCAATACAAATGCGCTATTGTTCTATAAAGAATCTTTTGCCAAAATCCATAGGGACGGTCACAGCAAATAGGTCAATTTTTGACAAATTCAAGCAAACTACACTTTCAATGGCGATAAAATCATATCATAAGTTTACGTAGAGATATACAATATAGCTGTCTGTATATTAATTTTATCATATATGCCTAAATATGGGAGATTCACATGCCTGTTAGGTCAATCTGATTTTCGCAACACCGTTTGATATTATTTTCACGACAAAAATATCAATCAATTCTTAAGTGAAAAAGCAAAATCATTTGAATGTGCATTCAATATCCATAAAGTTTGATAGACAGTGTGAAAATAATGTAAGTCGATAAAAGGTCATGTGAAATATCTAAAGAAATGTTAATCTGAAAGTAAATACTAAAAAAACACATTTAATAGTAGTAAGCTTTAGTATAAATAAGATGATTGCATTGAGTAGTCCAAAGTATTTCCAATTCCACATAAGAATCACATAGGAGTTTTATCTATATACGGTATCTAAAATTCGCATGCCATACGTCTGTATATACAAGATTTTGCTGTTTTAATTCAATTCAATAATACATCTCCCGTACAACCACTGTACAACCAGTCCCTTCTCTTTATAAAATCCACTTTTTCACCAATAAACCAATACCACATTTTTCATTTTCACCAACTGTACTTCTTCAAATCATAAAAGTTTAAGGAGCCATCTTTGTTCAAGCAATACCAACTGGTTTATTTTTCAATTTCAATTTCATGAATTCTGGTAGATTTTCTTCTTCTTCCTTCTTCTTCTCATCCTATAAAATACAGAGTTACCTATATGTAATATCACGGTAATGAAGAATTAACTTATTTTTTCATTTCAATGGTATGGCTTCCAGAGCATAATTTGCAGGTACCGAGATCAACAGTTAAGATTGAAGAGGCCAAACAAGATTTGAGGAGTTAGAAAGCTTTTTATTGTACAAAAAGTATTATGATCTCTCAAAAATGTGAAGCCCTGGCCGAGGATCGCAGCTGCGAATCGCAAGGTTCTCGGTTCGAGCTCCACACCATGAAACTATTGGTGGCAAAAATCGCCGCTACCTTGTAGATGTTTCATGAGGTAGGCTGGCACTATGGCATGTCAGTATATAGTAAAAATCTAGGCCTTCGAGAGCGAAATTGCTCTCTCGTGTAGATGATAGATTTGCATATACCAATGTGTCACGAGCTTTAGGCCTGTAGTGTCAAGGACTGTTATATAGTTCAAGTGACAAAATTAAAACACTTGAGTTTTCCGTAGAAAGTCTCGTATAATTATTTGAATAGTAAAGGCAATTTTTGTCTTGATTCTTCGTTGTTTCAAACGCGTTATACAATGTTTTCTACAGAAAACTTTGGTGTTTGAATTCTGTCTCCTGTGGTACCCTATCCTCTCGCAGGATAGGCCTATTTCGATCTGATATCGCAGAGGGTGAATACACACTATATAGGGGCCATGCCCCCGTCCCCGTGGTGTCACAGCCCCTGCAATCTCAATTTTTAAAGAAATAACAACATTAAAAGGTTTGTTGGCTATGTTCGATTTTTGAAGTTTTCCACAAAATACTGCAAGCAATACTGACCCAGTTATGTTATATTTTCCATAGTAAGTCAGTAAAACCTCCAGATTTTGATGCGAAAAATACTATTTTTTTCGACTCTCTAACCATTGAACCCTTCCATTGAACCCTTCCACACCACCCCCCCCCCACCCCCCCCCCCCTGTATGTAGCATCTTAGAATATTAATGAGAAGCATAATAATCTAGAAACTAATAGAATCATGAATGTTGTACACACCTGGTCAATGACTTGAGATCTTGATTTGAGTTTTGCAAATAGTTCACTATTTTCTTCAAATTCTTTCTTTTCTTGTTTTCTTAACGCACTCGTTTTCATTTGATGCTGTTTGGAAAGAAATTCTGGTTGTGGCTGGCGATCGCTGCAAAATACAAAATAGAACAAATCATATCGATTACGACATCAATCTTAACTTCTTGGAATTGAATATTTCAGTTTGAAATGGATTTTTAACAGTTACGTGCCCTTTTTAACCTTCAGTAGACATCAAAAATATTTCCTTCCTGGAGACGATTTGTCATTCATTGCGTAGCTACATTGAAAGTTCTGCGAACCATGCAATGCAGTTCTATTCGACCTTATTAAATTATCCTCAAAACTAGGCAATTTTATCAGACCAATGCTCCAATCAATCTGTAAATTTTTAGACGAGACAAATACTGGGCCTTAGCAAATATACTTGATCCAATATGGGTTAAGTGATCATTTCAAAAACAACATCCCTTCCAAAAGTAAAGCATGAAAAAAGATTTCGCCCCAACCATTGCTGAAGCCCTTAAGAATTGGTTTTGAGAATAATAGAAGTCTGCCTTATCCCTAATTCACCCATTCCCTTTAGTGCCTTGTTTAACATTAAAAACAAGAATTCCGTGAGATTAATACTGAGTATTTTCTTAACAAGTTGAACAGAATCTCCAACATGTGGTTATTTTTATGAAATTTTGAAATGCCACACACATTCTCAAGTTTCACATTGCACATTTATCGTAATACCATCTCTTAAACCTTGCGCAATCATGACATTATTGACAATTGCATTTGGTAAATCATCATATGAAAAAGGAAAACGAACAGGTACATACTGACCTTAAAAAGACGTAATGTTATATACTAAAGTTATTTTACCTTGTCGTTAGTGAGGTAACTAACTTCATTTGGCGAAATTGACGAATTTAGGCAACATTTGTAGTACCAAATACCGCCGAATGGCTGAATTTCGTTCCTACCAAATTTTTACGATATAGAATAGAAGAAAGCGCCGCTTATAGATCTGAAGTAAAAAAAATAGAACTTACTGAGTTGCTTTCAAGACACTTTTTGAGATTTCTTTCATTTGACTTGACATGTCGTTTTTTATGTAAGATTTGGTCAAATGACCACCAGAGTGTTGATGTTGTTGTTGTTGTGGGAAGCTGTTGCTGTTATAATCAACAATAGGAGCACCGTCGTAGTCAGGCGCTGGTATATACACTATAATGAGGGAAAAAAAGTTGTTATCGTTGGACAAAATTACCTATTCTAACAAAATACAAACTATACAGTAAAGTACCCAATGAGGACAACGCTTATAGAGTTTACCAAAAAACTTATCCATTTAAAATCTAGGATAAAAGTTAATCTTTGTTTGACATTCTTTCTTGACTGTGTTGGAGCCCAAATTTCATAAAATTGTCATGGCACCATCCCTCATTAATACATGTAACATACGTACTTATCTTGAAACTCAAACGATACAAGATTTTTTAGAAGCAACCCAAAATATTGTCTGAGGCTTGTTTGCTGTTTAATTCGAGCCTAAATATTGTCATGTATTTTCATTGCTGAAAAAATGTTAGTCGCCTCGAGAACAACAATCAACTAGCAAAATTGTTTTGTTCGGTAGAATAAAATAAACATAACGAATTTTACTAAAAATATTCCAATCACCAAATATCAAGTGTGGATTTTATCAAATATAACCAGTATAGAAAATATAATATAAAAATCTATATATAAAAGAAAACTGAGAGATTAACAGAAAAGAATCTTTTATATTGATAAAGCTGAAAGCTGTGATCATATTTTCTCCGGGAAATAAAGTTCATCTCCAATAAGATAAAACAAAAATATTGAAAACACTCTTTATAGTGTTGAAAAAGAATTCACCATAAAAATGAAGAAATAAATGAAAGACAAAACCATAACCCTCTCCTTTGAACACACACACAACACACACGATGAAAGTTTTGAATCGAGCTTTCCTTTCCTTTTTAAATCATAAAGAGCTCAATGTTATTCAAGAATTTTGTGGTATTCAAACATCAACCACTTGACGTTTCCCAGTGAACATGAGACATTCGAAAGATATCTTTTCGATGTCCAGAACGTTCTGATGACATCTATATGCCGTCTATACGACGTTTTGTAATGATAGGGTCGGTTATGCAATTCTAATTAGTTGTCATATACACATATCAAATTAAGTTTACATACGCAGATATTTTCTTAATTATTATGAAATGAGTGATAACAAAACTATTCCTCGAAACCACACGAGAATAAATTTCCTTCTGAATCGAAGCTATGCAGTAGTGGCTTTCTTTTAAGCCTCTGTGTTGTGCTTTGTTGCATGAGGATTTATAGAATGCAGTTATTCATAGATACATGGAAAACATAAATAAACTTTAAGATTGAGCAAGAAAAAGAGAAAACTTTCTCTAGTCACATGAAAACACTTGACACTCCTCCACATTGCTCATATTGACATTGACGTAAATTTCTAGAGAAAATATGATTTATAACCATGAAATATGAAGAGAGAGAACAGAGAATGAATAGAAAGATCTAAGGAAGTTTTTTGCAGAATGAAAAGACCATATATGTCTACAGGCATGTCTTTTGTTCAAAATTTTAAGCTATTTGAATAATTTTTTCATTATATTTATTAAGTGACAGTTAGATTCAAGTAGCATAAATGAAAAGCTTTATTACTGAAAAACTATGAAAATGAAAGAAAAAAATAAGTCTTCTTATTCTACATAATGAATTATAGTTAAATGTTATTTTGTATAAACCTTACAAAATCATCAATTGTTTTTTGGAGCAAAATAACAGAGTAGAAGCAGTTCATTGAAATACAAACCTTTATCTCTCACTCCATCATTATAGCTTTAAATCCGAGAGCGGAATCCAGCCCTTGCCTCCCCTCACGAGAACCCTTCTCAAAGTTAGCTCCGTTGAAACTAGTGCCGTAAGAACTGGAAAGGGAAGCGATAGGCGAAAAAAAATGTTTCAAAATCTTCTCATTGGGCTAAACCAAAGTTTGTCCTATCGCGGACACTGAAATCCTGTACTCCTCCATCTACAAACAAATTTTCTTCCTTCTGTATGGCACTGGATAGACCTTATATCTCTTGTCAAATGAGCTCATGTATACAATGATGTTCACTGATAAAAAAAACAATGGTGATTAATTCGGCCACTATAATATTTCAGCTATTCCCAACATAACTTTCTGTTATCCAATCTTTATCAAAGTATTCCCTGATTACATCCGAAAGTAACACAAATACCATGCATTAACCACAATCCCTCAACCTATCGCGACTACAACTATGCAATCGCTCTCCATCATACAATTACCAACAATCAACCATGACAAACTAGCCACAAAGTACTTTGAAAATAAAACAAGAAGCTGAGCAGCTTGAAACAGGAGAGAAAAATTTGTTATGAATGAAATACAGCGTTGATTTCAGTCAATCCATCAGATAACATACAGTACTTTGATAGGTAGAAACCTTTGTGAGGAAACTCCTCCCCATTCGATTCTTGTTTATTGTTCACATTCCTTTTTCAGATTTTTGAATTATTGCGCTGTACGAAAGAGAGAGGTAAAATCTGTCGATACCATAAATGGTTGACCCATCTTAAAAATCAATACTAAAGTAATTATGCAATAACAATTGGAATAATTTAAAAAGGAAGGGAAATTGGCTAATTTCAAAAAAATGTTTAAATTGTTCAAATGACAACAATGTATTTCTGAAAAGAAAAGAAAGTAACAATCAGAAATAATAAACAAATAAAAGCACTTTAATAATGGAAAATTCCACCCAAATTGTTTACTAGGTTAAGGTTTATTATGTAGATTTGAGCTATACAACCAAATGAAGAAAAGTTCAGTGATAATTGTAATAACTACCATGCTTAGTGGAATGAAAAAAGATTCAAGGTTCAAGTCGGACAAATATTTTTCTTGGACTACTGACTAAAGTTACGAAGCAATAGAAATATTTTTAGTGCTGGAAGATTGTTAGTCGCCTCGAGAACAACAATCAACTACCAAAATTGTTTTGTTCGGTAGAGCAAATACAAAGCAAATGAAGAAAAATTCAGTGATAATCATAACGACTACCACGCTTAGTGGAATGCAAAAAGATTCCCTGACAAAGAAAAGGAATCCGTGCCCCAATCTTCCTTCCTTAGTTTTACAGAAAGACTGTTTAGCAGTTTAAGAGTATACGAATTTTATTTTCCCACTTTAAAAGTTTGATTGTTATGCTCCACTTTTAAATAATTGCCCCACTTTGTAATACCTGCCCCACTTTGTGATAATGTTTGCCCCACTTTGTAATAAACTTTGCCTCACTATTTAATAAGTAAAAGCTACCCCACTTTGTAATAAGATTGCCCACTTTGTAATAAACTTTACCTCGCTATGTTAAAGCTGCCCCACTTTGTAATAAGATTGCCAAGTTTGTAATAAACTTTGCCTCACTATGTAATAAATAAAAGCTTCCCCACTTTGTAATAAGATTGCCCAACTTTGTAACAAACTTTACCTCGCTATGTAATAAGTAATAGTTGCCCACTTTGTAATACAATTGCCTCACTATGTAACAAGTAAAAGCTGCCCCACTTTGTAATAAATCTTTCTCGGAATTGTAATACCCTCCAAACCTTCTAATAACTTATCCTAGTTTTAACTGGTACCCCCTGGTGGTGTTTTGTTAAATAAGTTTTGAAACAGTCAATATTTCTTAATGAAATTTTCCAAGTAAGCACTAAATTTTGTTTGTCATCTTTTATCATGACTTTTTCATCGTAAAAGGACGCCATGACGTCATCAAAAAGTGACCTATTTTCGATATTTGTAATTTCTAATCCCTAGAAAGGGGAGGGAGTACTCAAGCTATGTACCATAAAGGTGTGTTGCCCGTGTTTTTCACCCTTCCGAGTCCCACTGACGGTCGCGAAATGACAGAAGTTTCCGTTCCGTCCCTTTAGGGTTGCGATTTCAACAAAGTTTGAGAAAAGTTTTGAAATTTTAGAGAAAGTTTTTGGATAGTCCCACTAAAGGCACCAAAAATCTTCAAAAACGTAAAAATTGCCAAAAAGTAGTCACACTAAGGGTCAGTTTAGTCTCCGATGACACATACCCGTCAACTTCTATAACATCCCCCCCCCCCCCCAACCCCCGGGTTTAAGAACAATTTTCTAAATTAACAAACGTAATTCTTTGAATATAGACTATGTTTCTTATAAGAGCCATTCAAAAGAGTATTATCGAATCAAGTCGTTTCCGGTCTGTCGCCTTAATTTATACTTATTTCTTTGAAGCATACCGGAAAACTGGGACCCGGGACCTTAAGTTGGGAACCTAATGTGGGATCCTTTTTGGTCCACAAATCTAGGCCAATTTGCCAGTTTTATCATAATACCACTTTAAGGTCTAAAACTGAGATGCCATTTTGCTGCCAGAAAATGTCCAGAAATAGGGTCCCATTTCAGTGTTCCACTTTAGGGTCTCACATTAGGATCCTACCTTAGAATCCCAATTTAGGGTCAAACTTTACAGTCCCGCCTGAGAGTACCCCAATAGGCAGGACCTTCGTTGATAACAGTTCAAAAACGGAACTGAAGAAGCTATCCGGGGTAAACATTCCTAAATAAAGAAAATAAATAAATTAAATAAATGAGATCTGACGGATATTATTTCTTTTAAAGACAGATCGAAATTGGAAACCTACATCTTGTCCATGCCGTAACTGCCGACTTTATTTGAGCGGTATTGGCTTTGTATAAATTTTCTTGTTGATATTTATTAACCGTAGGCTATTTTTGTACTCTATCAACATTAAATAATGAAAGAGCACTATCGAGGTTTTTCAAACGCTTGACGCTCAACTCGTTTGCAAGGCTTTTCTTAGTAAAATTTGCCAATCACTGTTAATTCTGCATGGCACCATGAGGTCATCCTCGTTCCCTGGGCCCATTTCAACTTTTTGATATTTGGATGCCGTCGTAGAAGAGTGCCATCAGCGAATGAAAAAAAATGTCAATAACCAGAAAGTCTTACCAGGATTGAAATTTAACTCAAATTCGAAACTTTAGGTCATGTCAATGGTTCAAAGTGATAGTTTCCTATTTTGGTCTGTAAACTGCACAGCTGTGACGGGTGATTAAAAAATGTTACATTTAAAAAAAAACCACCAGAAGGTACCAGTTATAACTAGGGTTAAGTTATTACAAAGTGAGACAATTATATTACAAATTATTATTACAAGGAATTTTATTAAAAAGTTTGTAAGGTGCATAGGTACATATGCATAGAAAGATTTATTACAAAGTGGAGCAAGTGTTATTTCAAAGTATAGCAGGTATTACAAACTGGGACAATCTTATTGCAAAGTGAAGCGGTTTTTACTTATTACATAGTGAGGCAAAGTTTATTACAAAGTTATTATAAAGCGAGGACATAAAAATGGGACATAACAGAAGCTGTTCCCGAGAAAGGTATAAAGTTGTTGTTTAATGAATTGGTCCAGGGAGTATTGCTTTTACGTTTATTACCTATGCCTTAAAATGATTCTGGAACAACATTTTTGGCTCTCTCACTTTCAACTTTGATCTTCGGCTTCTATATCTCTGAACAATTTAGCAAGTACATAAAGGCTAAAATTTTGGTCTTAAAATGAAATCTAACTAAGCACAATGTGGAAAACTTCATTTACATCGTTTTCTCTGAAATAAATCAATGAACTAACATGTGTGTTAGTTGTAATAAAAACACAGTGTTATGATAGCTTGACAAATGCAATATCTTTATGCGGTTGAATTAAGTTTCTTATTACGGATTTTTTTGCTATGGATTACAACCATTTACAAGGGGATCACAGAGTATGATTGTTTCAGAAAGTAATGTTAAGTTTTCCTGTAACAAGAAATGGATAAGGAAAAATTCATGAAAAAATAAAAAATGCTTCTGCAGTAGAATTCGTGAATACGATTTGAGAGCGAACGATAAAGTTGAAAGAAGACCATCGGCACAATAGGTTGCAGTACTAGTACAGGAGTAAGATTAAGAAGATGAAAAACAAAGGGAAAAAGAAGGGGCTACACTAATTAATAATAACCGTTTGGTGAGGGCTTGAACAGGAAAAATGTAGCCTGCGGTCAAGTACCAGTGCGAAGACCAAGGGCTAAATTCCAGTAAAGCTCGAACTAAACGGTTATTATTGTATTTGAGACATACATTAGACGTATTTTCATCTATTGCATCCCTTTAACATGAAAATTGCTTTCAATTTGTTTGATTTTTAACACAGTTTAAATACGAAGAAAATGTGTGTAGTGCCCGTCGTCAAGGCCTCTGACCCAATTGCATTGCGTAAAAAGTCGAGTAGACCGGCCTGACGTAGAAAAATGGCATGCAACTCCGGAGTAAAGACCGAGCTTTTACGGAAGCTAAGGGCAATATTTGAAGTAAAGCCCGAAGAAGGCAGTTATTATTGTATTTGTTGACTGGTTGAGCGAGACATGTCCAAAAGTAGCTTCATATATAAGTAGTTTCGCCATCTATTTTAACTTTCAAACCTTTAATTCGTTAAAATATTCATGAACTTCAAAAGCACGACGTCAATAAATACGAAGAAAAAGAAGACGTTGGAACGCTACAAGATCGGTTGTCATTGACGGCGGTCTTTACCGTATATTGTTAATCGGTTGTGACGGTTGTGATAGTCTCTATTATCAATGTGGGTTCTGCCTTCCTGAAAATACCTCAGGGAAACATGCAGAACTAACAATGATTGGCAAAATTTATTATTAAAAGCCTTGCAAGGGGGTCAAACTCAACCACGGCTCCACATGATGACAGCGAATACAGAGAATTTGAAGAGATTAGAAGTACGCCTCGGCTATGCCTGGAATTAAAGTTGTTTTACATTTACATAAAACATTTAAATTCTAAATAGTTTGGTAAATAGAAGGACATGTGCCCTTCAATTCGCTCTTTTTTGACATTTGAGCCTTAATTTCCATATAGAACCATTTATCGAAATATACAAATAAGAACACACAAATATAGAATTTACCTGGAGGTTTTCCAGCCATTTTTTGTACTTGTACTTGCCTTTTCTATTTTATACACACTAGTCACAAAAAAGTAGTTACAGATGTAATGACCTGTTATAATAATATATAGGAATGTATATATCTTATCATCAAGAATGGTTCTATTGATTCCAACTTGATTGTTTCTGACATATATTAAAAAAAACTTTTGTCACATATTAGCATTTTCTTGATGTGACATCACAAAATGGTAAAGTAAAAGGGAGCGTAAATGTAGTTTCGTTTTAATACCATTTTCACGAGCATGAAAAGAAAGTTGACAGACAAACTGACAGTTTGTCAAATGTATATGTCTAAAATAATGTTTGGAGATAATTCATTTGTAATTTGCCATATTGCTTTTTGTTGCACTTTCAAGATCAAGATAAAAAATACTGATATAATGGGGAGATTTTATCTATGATATAACAAAAGTAAAAATAGTATGGGTATATTCATCTACAAATAGACGTTTGATTAGGAAGATATTCATCCATAAAATAAAGACAGCAATATTAGGGAGATAAATTAAGGAGATGTTCATCTATCGTGAAGGTTAAAAACATTAAGGAGATATTCATCTACATTCATCGAAGGTTCAAATATCAAGAATTATTAATTTGAATTTAAGCTAAAATATTAAGAAGATATTTATTTATCATAAATGTCCACATAGTAAGGTAATAATAATATAGTAATAGTAATATTCATCTGTAAAAACCAGTGATAAAGTCTTACTTAAAGGCGACATTCTTAAATCCTCGCTCCCTTTTTTAGTTCCTTTTCAGTCGTTCCTAATCCCGTCACCAAAAACTTTGCATTGTGGTCGTATTTTTAAGCTGCTCGAGGTATAAAGAGAAAAAAAAGCGGTTCTGGAATCACCAAATACGTCTTATTTATCAACACGTTTATGAGCAAATATAAAATTCTTATTTTCAAAGTTGCGAAATACTTAAATATTTGGCAAGCGCTCAAACATCAACTCTTCTTGTAAAAAGGTCTCAAGATTGACCGACGTCCCTTGGGATCGGCGTTAAAAGGGTCATTTAGATATTTTTACCACGTGAAACATTAGATCTGCTGCGTTTACTAGAAGGAAAGAGTTACTTTGGGAACAAGAAATATAGGAAGTTGGCAGCAAGGGGTTAGGATAGTACGTAAGAGAGAAAAAATATTGAGTAGTATCTTAAGAGATTTTTTAAGATATCTTCCGCAAAATTCAAGTAAACCTTCCGATTCGCGAATATGTCCTCCACTAAATTCAAGCCGAATTCGCGAAATATAATATTTGTTGTTTTCGTACAGCCGATAAGTATCCCAAAAAACTATATCTTGGCCTTAAATCGCAAAACTATCTTCGTGAAAATAGGTGCCCAAAATAAGTATAATTAATCAACATATCCTGCACTAATGTGACTTTTAACTACCACAAAGGTAACGGATCAAGTGGGGATTACCAGGGGCGTATGCCTCTCCCCAATGTACACGACTTTGCAGTTACCACAATGTTGACGGGTTGAATGAGGATTGGGCTCCGTCTGTACATTAATTCGGTGACATTCCCTTGGTTCGTAGGATTCAGGTCCAACTGAGCGGTGCCGCTTCCCTCATCTACTACGAATTAGTGTAACTACATCGGATTGATGGCGCAGTCGGTAGAGCAATCACCCGACAAGCGAAAGGTCTTGGGTTCAATCCCCACTCGATCCGTCTCCTGCGGTAGTTGGAAAGTCACATTAGTGCAGGATCTGTTGATTCGTTACAATATATATGTAATACGCACTTGGTTCCATCAAAACAAGTATAAATGAAGGAATTAGTGAAAGATTCTGTTCGTATTCGTTGAAAATAAGGAGTGAATAATTCTATTAAATCAATAATTTGGAACAAGACGAGATCAAAGTGCATCATACCTTGGCGCGTTACGGAGTTGGTGATTTGGCATAATCCATCCATTCTTCAAATTACAACAATGTCTTATTCTATATGCTTTGCAACAGTAGACTGTCTGAAAAGAAAATTAGATATATCATACCGTTTCATTTCTGTGTATTTAAAAGCATATTTAATAATTTCAAATTTAAATTATTTAGCTGCATGACAGTATATAAAAGATAAAGTTAAACAATTGAAATTTATATGACATAAATGTTCGGTGTCTCATTGCAAAAGAAACATATTTTTCTTGGAATGTCAATACAAAATTAATACTCACTCTTTATGCTACCAAAATAGACATGTAATATCAACAGTTTCATTAAATAAGGAAATTTCTTGATTTCGACAACTAGTAAAATATCATATGTATTAATGAAGAGAAATCTTAAACATAATATACACGTCGGCGTATATAAATTTTAGTTCATAATTCACGATTCACCTATAAAACAGATTTTACACCATAGGGGATAACCTTATTGGACAAAAGTTTCCCGAGGAAAGAATTTCTCTATCAATTTTTTTTATTGCTCCAAAGCAATAAAGTACTATGGTTTGTGTGATTTTAATCATTTTTTTTTTGAAAAATTGAAATTAGACGAAAAATCTGTCTGATAGTTTATTGTCAAATAAGACGCGCGTTATCTAGAAAAAATTAAATTGGCGAAACTCGGAACGAGTTTTAAAGAAATAAAAACAGCAAAGAACATCTCATGGTCTGAGATACCAGACGGAAATTTCGTTATAAAAACCTGTCAAATTGAACCCTATACTAAGAAAATAATAATACTAAGCCTTATATGATTTCTTCGTAGTGATAACAGAAAAATCAATTTCTAAATTTAGATTCAAGATTGATCCAACGTAATAATCTCTGTCTATAAGTTCCAGTTAATAAAACAAATACGCATAGAAGTAAACGTTACAGCCTAACTCGCAAGCAGAAATTCAACTACACGTCAACTTGGACTACCAAACCTGCTCACATCATGTTGTATGAATGGTTACAGTCATTAATCAACAATCACAAGTAAAATCTTAAAGGGCTCTAGCACTTCAAACAAAACCTACCAATTGGGGCTTGAATAGACGAGAGATGTTATTATAAATAACATCTAATCTTAGTTGTTTCGTTAAATGTAGCTGTTGAAAAAACCACAAACTTACAACTCCTTAACTGCATTTCTGCAGAACATAAGCAGAGTCCAGTATAGAACATTTAAAAAGACACAAGATTTCGTACTCTAAAATGATCAACACTTGAACAATGAACACAATACTGTAACGAGGATGAATGAGACATTCCAGAAAAACTTGTTCAAGACTGGATTATTGTAGTGTATCTACATTATCTATATAATTTCGTATAAAGTGAAAGCCGATAGCAAATCAAGCTTTAAAAAAATCATCTCAAATGATGAAATTTTTTTAATGTGAACCAAAATTCGCGAGTTTCTGAGAGTTTTTTCCATACCCACAAATTTCATGAAAATGCTAAGAAAACAAAAAAGGGTCACAATTTGGGACCATACTTAGTAAAACTAAATCCTTTCTAAAATATTTCAAGATCTTCGTTCGCGTAACTAACTCCAAGCAACAACCTATAAAATAAATTTATATGTTCTAGGTTCTTCAAACCTTTCTACGTGACGTGTCAGTTCTTCATTTTGTAATAAGAAACGCAAAAAACAACAAAATATATTAGTCAAACATAATGTTTGCTAAAGAAATCTTGATTGTTTTTTTGTAATTTATGGAGCCAACAAGAGCCCCTAAAACGATTTGAAAATGTCAATGCAAAGTTACATACCACCTCGTTTGACAATCAAGAATTACTTTTATGAATATTCTTGACACTCATTGACTGTCCATGTCATTTATCATATTACGGAACAACCATTTTTTTGCTAGCAGTCAACCTTCTGAATTCATATAACAAAAAAAGGATTTCACTTTACATAAAATAAGAATAAAAGGTGAAATAAACATGTTAATTAACAACATAAAAACTAGAAAAAAGCTTTAATTACTCAACAATTATCTTAATTATTGAAACCATTTATTATCAAAACCCATCTATACCAAAACAGAATATTAGAATGTGTAGTAATTATTAAAAAGGTGTTCTAAACTACAAAGACAACCCCAGCTATTTGAAAGTCTCTCAATGTTACTGTGAAACAAAATTTTATGAACCAACCGTCCGTATATAAATTAGACTTTTTTTGATTTGTAAGAACAATTTCATCTAAACACGAGCTTAACATTAGATTAAAAATAATATAAGAACCATCTAAAATCGATCTGCAGCTAAAATGGTTCAAAGTTACAGAAGCCTTATTTATCCTAAATTTTATTTTGTAAAATCAACAAACTATTCAATGCGTTGAATTCATTGCACTAAATTTGAGTATGCAATAAACAACTTATGGGCATTGTCTATGAAATAAAGAATAGATCAGGCTGAAAAAGGCGAAGAAAGTAAGAACGGCAAGATTCAGGTCAAATTTAACTAGTTCTTATAAGAAAGTGTAGAATTGGGATCAAATAACAAATAAACATATGTTTTGCCGCCTTGTTTATAAACTAGGCGTGTATCTCTCTAGTATAGGCAACTATGAATTTCACCTCCACCACCATGTTGTACTGATTACTTGATAAATTGAACAAAAAAAAACATTTTTCAATAAGCACTCTTGATAAATATCGTAATCAAAACTATTGATTAAATGTATTAAACGTACCAAGATGACCATGGGTGCAAAGTAAAAGGCTATTTCGTCAGCATATTAATACCAATAATGACTAATGTATAATAATTATTATAAAAAATTTATTTCGTGACGTTTATGAATGAAATAACACAACAACAAAATGATTTTTAGTCTAACAATGCACCGGGTATCATGATCAAGTGCATGATAGTAAATTCTAAAAGCGTTTAGTTTTCTAGTTCTTCGATTGACGGTTTTTATTCTTGCTTGTTTGCGGGTTTTTTCTCGAAAATTTCCCAATAAAACTGGATTGATGTCACTATTCTTGTCTCAGATTGAGCAGTATCGAAGCGAAACAATGTTTTAAAAAGTTCCTCTACAAATAATAAAGATTAATTTATTTATTTATGATCATTTGTCCAGCAGTTCGCTTTTTTTTTTACTTTTTTAATAAGTTAATGTAAGCAAAATAGATTGAGCTTTCAGCGAATATCCGAAATTATTTTTGCTTCGTCAAAAATTCTTAACGGGGTATTCTATTTACATTTTCTTTGATATTTTTTAAGTTTTTAAATGAAACTTTGTGCCACAAAACACTTTTCTTCAAGAGTTTTTCCAGGTGAATTAATAATCAAGAGTATTTTTTCCCCAGTTAAAATTTTTTCCATTCAAACTATCAAACTTTGAGGTACTCCACATTTTACCTGAATTTGAAAAAACTCTTTGATATCACAGATAAGTTACCTAGTTGAACGCACGTAAAAAAAATGACAGCCAAATTAATTTACTGGAAAATATTCTATATCACTCTAAAAATAATTTACTACAAATTCAGTTTTTTGTTCACGTCACTACGTGTCTATGAATTGTCATCTGTTTTATTAAAATATCTATCTTGGAAGAATTATCTTTTATATTATACACAGTGACTAGAAAAAAAGGAAAATTTCTCTGTCACCCAGTTAAGAGTTGCTAGAAAACACTTGATTCCACAGGGTGAGATCTTAGTTTAACTATGGAAAATAGCATGTAAACTTTGATTCCACAAGGTAAAAAGTAAGGTCGTCAGTTGAAATGATCAAATTCTTAATCAATGGATCTTGAATAATTTAGCCAATGCATTTAGATCTTCATGGTCTTTTCCTTCGGTAACAATCTTCCTGGCAATGGGCATTTGACCAAATATATTCCACAACAAGATTCCTACAATTTTCTTTTCGCGTGTATAGAAGACAACTCCTTTACCAAATGATTCTTCATCTACTTTAACGCCCACAGAGGCGGTCGCGGCAACAGGCATATCTTGATTTACACTACTATCGCCAGCCTGAAGCGAAATGGAAGAAGTGGTACATCATTGCATATCATATTTTCCAAGTACAACATCGAAACTGTTTAGAGATCTTTTTAACTGAAAATCAGAGCATTAACTACCAGGCTGAATTGGCACTTACTATCCATTTACCTAATAGGGTGCTTACGAACGTTTATCACATACGACGTCCTCTATAATCTTCTTGAGTATAAAACACATGGAGTCCGTATTGAATACAACACACTATGTCTAAAATCGAAATCAGCAATAAGGTTTCAGGAAAACTAACCTTGGGGTTCTTTTTTAAAGACCCATTTACACTTACCACATTCTCAGATTCCGAATCAGAACGAACGCTTTCACCAGTTGCTTCTTCTGCAGCTTTTGGTGTATCACTTTCAGTAGCCTTAGCCCAGATACCAACTGTTTTTAAAGAGCTATCACAAATACCAATAGCCTCGTATCCAACTTCAGGCCCCAAATCACTCCTACAAAAGAGAAACCAACGAGAGTAAAGAAAGTATGTCTTTGTTAAAGCCCTATAACCCCAAAATGCTTGAAAGTTGTACAATTTGCACTTTTACTATAAAGCAAAAAGAGCTTTTTTTAATTTCTTTCCAGTGTAATGAAATTCAAGTTTATAGCGTGAGAAGTCTTGAAAAACCTCAAGAAATTTCCGAACTTTTTAAAAAATGTTGTGCTTATTGTTGCTCTAATAAAGAGTATTGAAATATTCATACCAAAACATGGATTGATGTTTATAACTTTTCTTGGCGCCTGTCATATTTTCACCAGCGAGACGACCACTGACAACAGCATGGTCATGATGTTCAACACGTCGGCGACCAAGATTAATGTCGTAGAAACAGGCAGCGTCGCCAGCCTAATGTAGAAACATTGCATGACTACACATGGGTTTGAGCCCAGATTATGGAAATATGTTAAACAATGGTTCTGTTTGCAGCAGGGTTGATGATGATGTTAATCTATGCCATACATTGTAGTGTAGTTACGTTAAGTCATTTAATATATTAGTAGCTTCTAAATTTTCGATCGGAATATTAATATCACTGAAAATACAATAATACTTCAAACTAGGAGAGTGGTTTTTGTCTCAACTTGTCTTACTAGATGCATAGGTTTCTTTTTTTAATCCATTACATTAAATCTTAGAGGCCATTAAGAAGTTTGTTGATACAATCCTAGTCAAAAGCTTAATCTGAATGTCTAAAGGCAGTAAGCTTTAAATCCTCCATACATACCACCCAGATATCCGAACGGGCTTCTAGTTCAGAATTGACACGAAATCCACCTTCTTGTGTGTCAACTTCCAGACCAGCAGTTTGAGCAAGTTCGATATTTGGTTGCAATCCAACACATACAATAATATGATCTGCAACAGTCTAGAAAAAAAGAATCATCAATAGTTCTAAGAGGCTGTTTAAATGAGGATTTCACTTCGGGCGAAATGAAACTTTTTTAACAATGCCATTAACTGTAACCACTTATGGGGTTTCCTTTGACATCAAAATGAAATTTCATTTCTGTCTTTTTGACCGAAATGAGTTCATTTCGGGTAGTTTCGAGTCGTGGCTTTTAAAATAAATTTCATTTCGCCCGAAATGAAATTCTCATGTAAACGGCCTCTAAGTGTTTTGGTAAGATGACCATTTTATCATGCAACAGTGACAGGTTTCAGCTAAATGTTTGTTAAACAAACTAATTGATCGAAGCTATTCCTACATCGCTATTTTTACTACGTTTTTGGTAGTGTGTTAGCTTTGTAATGCTAATCAATTTCATTATCAACCAAGTCTGATGTTCAATAAACAGAATAATAATTTGTTGAAGAATAGAAAGAAAAGTGTCATCATGCATACCTCTTCACCGTTATCCAAGGTCAATTTGACAAGTTCATTAGCTGTCATTGAAGTTTCTTTCACGGATTGTTTTGCTATGATATTAACCCCCTCTGAAAATGAAAGCATAGTTTTAGTTTCTCACTCGTCATATTGTTGTCACGTAAAAATGTGTGGCATTTACTTCAACTGGAAAGACTGAGAGTATAAAGCGGGCGAGATCACAGAATGTTTCGGGATGATATTACTACGACAGCCAAGCAAGCCCTTCGCTCACCATGCAGCTGGCTAATAATACAACAGATAATAAAATTGTCATGCACTGCAACCAAATGAGCTGAGAAGATGAAGCGGGCGGGACTTCAATTTGCAAGAGCAAGGCAAATATAGAATTTGTGAATATTGTTATTTCACATGGTACGATACCACTTAACTTCTGAGAAAATTCAGTAAATCTCCACACTGTAATTAATGGTCTAGCCGTATCCGTTAATGTGAAATTCTCTATGCATCTACTTTTCCCAGTGTCCCCTTAAACTAGTCATCCAATGGTTAAACATTTTCTCGTAGACAGATATAGTTATAATAAACCTTTCGATACTTTCTGTGTGGTCCATTCACTTAAATACTTTGGTAACACTTTCGCCATGTTTCCTAAAACCAAAATATTCAACATGATACATCTCCTTAATTTTGATGAAATTTTTAGAACATGTTACTCCAAGATAACTTCTCAAACAATTTAACCCTTCGATGCTTCTTCAAGACTTGATGGTCTAGTATGTACAGGAGATACTTTTGGTACGTTAAAAAAAAACATTTGTCTTCATTAAAGATATTTTTATCAATTCGAAAAGTATGGAAAACAAACTAATAGCTGAGGAATTGGTGGCTATTGAAATTGATTTACCTTCTTCGGGATAAATTTGTGTCACTTTTAATCCTCTTTTCTTCCCTGGAATGTAAATATAATTAAGAATGACAACGGGTAAATCGATAAAAAAGCGATGACAAGACCAGACCAAGACATATCGCTCCAATTAATTTTTTTTCCTTATGTTCCTTTGCATGGTCTAGGTTAACGCAAGAAATGTACTCTTGTACTTCTAAATGTTTTTGCAATATGTACGCGCTTTTAAAATGTTTGTAGTATGTGAAGTAATATCAATATCTGTCAGAATGTTTCAGTCTTACGTTTAGGTCGTACTCTTAATTTATTCCAAAGTACGTGAACGCAAAAAGATCAAGAAAAATAAAAGTAAATGAAAGTACAATACTTGAAAAATTATTTGTCAAATAAGGTACACAAACCTTGAGCAGCTAATGCACATGCCAACTCGCTACCCAAGAAACCACCACCCACAACAACGACATGCTGTGCATCTTTCACTGCACTGTTCAAATTTTGGAAATCAGCAATCTATTGCATAAAAATTAAAACAGCTACTTATGAAGGCATTCGTTTATAGACCTTCGATGAACGAGCTCGATAACAGTTCACTTGATTTTAAATTTTCTGTTAAACAGTAACGATAAACAAAATTTTCAGTAATATATCTTGGTATGTATTGAAATTAACAGATTCTCGGAAAAAATATGGGATTTATATTGCTCGACTTATATTATTGAAAAGGACAATTTTCTCAAAAATATTCATTTCTTGTGCGTCAACTTTCATTTAGCAACAACACAAACTTTGAAAGGGGGAAACTTACGCTTCGGAACAAAGTAGTACGTTTTTTGACATCAGCGTTTGTAAAGGCACTGTGTTCTTTTGGTGCGCCACCTGAAATTTATCAAATGGATAATATTTAAAATGTTAAGCTTGGACTTTCGTCATATTTAAAAAAGGGTATTAGCAACCGTCTATTGTGCGGGAGAGACTAAAAGAAAGAGGGGTTATATGGCACTTCAAATCTAAAGAATGAATAAATACCAGTAGCGATTAAAAGTTTTCCATATTTGATATTTGCACCACTACCCAACGTCACTTGACGAGCGTCGGAATCTATACTTGTCACCTGAAATAACAACATTATATCTGTGTGAAATTACATCAGTTTTCTAATTACGATCACATTGTATCTACCCGAAAAAGCCTCTTCAGATCTACTGAACTGTTAAAGAGGTTTCCTACTTTCTGGAAACACCTAAAAAACACAATTCCAACCTATTTTCCCGAAAGTAAGGGACTTTTTCAGCATTTTTTTCCCAACAAAACCGTTCTCTTTTCCAGCCTAATTCACAAAAAACACATGACATTTCAGCCTCCTTTCTCCGGGAATTATATAAAATCAATAAGTGATTTTCTTGTTCAGGTTTTTCCACGATTTTGGCAACTGGGCTATGTTTCTTATCTTCTTATGTAGTATAATATTCAATGATGTAATTGGTATCAGTATAAATCCTTGGTAAAAGTGCTGCTCTAGAAATACGAACAGGAAACCATAAGCGGTAATTTTTGTTGTTAGTTAGTTCAACTTGAGAAACTCTGGTGGTAGAACCAGCCCATAAGCGGTATTTGTTGTTACAGGGTTCACACAGCTTTATTAAATTGAATTTCCCTGACAAAACCTTAAAGACCCTACTTTTTTCCTGACTTTTT